>BCLF01000008.1:1933810-1957478 GCA_001602275.1 Zoysia japonica | reverse complement strand
AACCCACAAAAAAAAAAACTTGCAGATCAATATTCTCTATCTGTTGAAGCCAGAGATAACAACCACATATCTACAGATTCAAGAGTGCAATCAACTTGCAATGAGTATGTTTTTCACTATGTTGTGTGATACTTGCTAGTACCTTTTATTAGAGAGGAAAAGAATCATGATATTTTTTTTTTCTATTTACCTTTGAAACAGATATGTGCGCATTAACAAAGGTAACCAATTGGTCAGAAATCCAAAGAAAGTAATCCGCATGCTAGCAAGTGAGAAAGTTCGTTGGAGTTTGCACACTGTTAGATCGCGCTTGGCGAAGAAACAACAGTATTGCCAATTCTTCACCCGCTTCGGCAGGTGTAAAAAATCTGGGGGCAAGTGTCCTTATATTCATGACCGAGCTAAAGTGGCTATTTGTACTAAATTTCTTAAAGGCTTGTGTTCTAACGCTAGTTGCAAGCTGACTCACAAGGTGAGATATTTTCTCTTGATTCCACTGCTTATTATGCTTTTGACAACTTCTCTTAAATGTTATAATCTGTCGTGCAGGTCCTTCCAGAAAGAATGCCAGATTGTTCTTATTTTCTGCGAGGTGTGTCATTTCAGTGCTACTGTACCTTTTTTACATTCTTTTTGCAAATGTTTTCTTGCTCACATATATGTTCGGCGTTCCTAGCAGGACTGTGTTCCAATACAACCTGTCCCTATAGGCATGTGAAAGTGAACACGAATGCACCTGTTTGTGAAGATTTTTTGAAGGGATATTGTGCTGATGGTGATGAGGTATTTTTGATATTTGCTAGAAATATACTGAAACTTCTCAATTTTTGTTCCCTCACCATTATCTTGAACTGGAAAGTAGGTTTACGCATAGCCTTTTGATTTGCAGTGGGTGGGGCATGAGTACTGTTCAACCTAGAAATTTCATTATTCTAAAAAACTAGAAATTTCATTTGCTGTAGGAGATTATATCAGTAATGAACAAATAATTTTGTTACAAAAATCTGGGTGGATGTGTCTCACTGCATGAAACAAGTACCCTAGGAGTTATATTTTTTGTTGGAATCTATGTAGCCAATGAATAACTGAGCCTGTTTGGAGAAAGTGATTTGCAATCCAAATACTAAGGATCAGTTAAACTGAAGTCAATCAAATAAATTGAAGCGCAATAAAATAAGGTGGTTAGAGGACGCTATCAGGTCCACAAATAAATCATTTGTACCAGAGAATCATTTGTGTCCGATGTATTGAAGTACTGTGATTTGAAAGTTGATCAACTTCAAAAAATATTTTTGAGTGCCTCCAAAGTGTAAGTGGTTCTTTTTCAACCCCTATGATGAAAAATGATTATTTTTTTAAATAATTATTTGTGAATGGAGTAATGTTTGCTTCCCTTATGTTGATCTGACATAAATGCTTTTAAGGAATAACTAATGAGTGTCGAATTTCTGTAATTTCATATTACCATCAGTGTACATCATCTAATGTAGTTTAGTGTGGATTCTTGATAGATAATCATATGAGAAAGATTCTGCAAGTATACTAAGTTCTTTTCTAGCGTTTGTTTTACATCAGAAAACTTTCACTGACTGCCACTTAATTAAAATCATGGCTCCTCTTTAAAAGAATTTGTTTACTTTTGAACTTGGGGCTTTAGCTGAACCTATGAAAACATGTTCTGAACCAAGACCACTAATCTTTTCATGGGCTTGAAACAATGTCTGTTACAAGCAGTGTCGTAAAAAGCATAGCTATGTATGCCCAGTCTTTGAGGCGACAGGGGAGTGCCCTCAACAATCAAGATGCAAGCTTCATCATCCCAAGAAGAAAATCGAGTCCAAGAGAAGCAGAGTAGACACCCTCCAAAATAACAGTTGGGGCAGGTATTTTGACTCGAGCATTGGTGAAGACAGTGAGGCAATGAAAGTTTGTTCAGCGGAAGAAGATAAACAGAAACTGGAACATGCCACGGCTGGAGATCGGGGTGGAGATCTTGCTGACTTCATTGACCTTGGTGCCGACATTGATGGTTCTGTAGACGAAGATGCGCCGGATGACGTACATCTCATGGAATTGGAATCAAAGAATACCAAAATGGAGGCTGATAATCTTGATACTCTAATCAAGCCATTTCGTATCATGAGAACATCAAAAGTTTGACAAGTTATTTGATTAAACTAGATACAGATACTGATACAGCATCTTATTACCCTCTAATCATGTTGAGAGGCTAGAGTTTGACAGGTTCGTTGATTGATAGTTACAACATCTCAGTCAGGGCGTTCTGTTGCCCTCTTACGAAGAGGCTGAGGCGCCGACAGGAGTCTCTCCTCTTTTTCAAGATGTAGACAGGTCGTCTTATTCATCATGTACATATCTCACATAGGAAATCTATGGGGTTTCATATACCCCGGGTAGTCAGTGAGAATGATGTGTCACTTTTTTCCCTAAGAGTTCAATGTAACAAACGATCATTTATAGTTGCCAAGAGAAATGAATTTTTTTTATCTGAGCCCTTCGGACTGTTATTTACTTGCATGTGGCCTTTTTCACATCAAATGCTGGGTAAGCACAATACTACAATAGTACATAAGATGATGACTTTGGTCAGCTCCCTACGTTTCAACAATATGGCGTTATCATTCGTTTCTGGGAAGGAGTCTTTCATGTATTTGACAGTTTCACATTTGTCGTTCATACTTGAAAGGCTAAATCTCGTAACCTAAAAGAAAAAGGAGATTGATGTATGCACGGAAACGAAAAAAAAAATTAAAAGGTACACCGGTAGGCAATCTGAAAAAGAAAAATTGGAGCGGATGAACTCAGGTCTGGAGGACCGCACATCATGCTGGTTTAGGGACCGGGGCAGGATCTGCCCCAGGCGACGTCACAGACCGCAGTAGTTCCAGTGAGGAAGATACCCCGAGAAAATGCGAGAGGATCGTGTTGGCAGAAGCCTGCATATGGCAAGGAAAATGGTAAGTAAAGTTGAGTGCTCCTGCTTGTTCCATAATGCATAAGAAACGGCAGTTACTGAAAAAACAATATGCCAAATAAGAATATTTTTCTGCCGCACCAAACAACCATGATAATGCCAATAAGGCCAAAAGAAACTGATCAGATGATTGAGTTATCCTAGGATTTTCTTTGCAACAAAAACAACACCTCCTTTTAACCCTAAGCAAATTGGGCATGCTAGAGATGAAACCTAGGCAGAAGTGTTAAAAAAAATGGAAAATGGAAAGGAAGAAAAAAGGGAGGAAAAAGGAAAAATGACATACAACAAAGCTTGAGTAATCATTGTTAGCTCCCCAGACATTGTATGTTCCAGTATTTTGAAGATACTACATTTTGAACCACTCCCTCTGTCCCAGTTCAAGTGTTACTTTTGATTTTGTCGAAGTCAAATGAAGTTAGGTTTACTAATTTTATAGACAAGATTATTAATATTTATGAAGTATATTGTGAAAATGGATTTTATGCTGAATCTAAAAATAGTAATTTGATATTCCAAATATCAATATTTTTACCAAAAAATAATCAAACTTAAGATTGTTTGACTTCGACATGGTAAAAAACAACACTTGAACTGGGATGGAGTATATAACAATTAAATTTTCCATTAGAAATTACGAAAACTGCTTTGGGATTTGAAGCACAAAATAAACAATGTCATACCTGGACGAGAAAAATATCTAAAGCAAGCACAGGACTCTGGCCAGGGGGTATTCCCTGGTAGTAGGGAACTGCGGAGGTAGTGAGAGCTTTGGCTACCAAAGCACCTACAGTTGCCTGCATACCAAGAACTGCAGCGCCCATTCCAAGAACATTAAGCAAAATATTATTTCTCAGATACTTAACCACATCAGCCCGAGGAGGAGCCTGAAAAAGGAGTGACCTGTTTCAGTTTTGTCTCAGAAGCATGCATAATGCTGTTTAGAAAGATTACCACGTAACAGCAAAACATAACAAAATGTTAGGGCCCATTTGTGTCCTATGAAACTGAACAGTTTTTTGGACTTCAGCCCTAAAATAATTGAATCAGAATTCCACTCCAGCCAATTTAACTTTCAGCAAACTTATTGAATTTGGTCAAATAACTGCAGCTATTGATAGGTGTACGTGTATAGTCCTTATGTGGACATGAGGAGCCATGGATCAGATGAAAGTAGACATAGCAGCTATAGAGCCAATTAGGGGTGATGGGATGAGAGAGTACCTTTGAAGGTTCGTTTGCTGTTCTTTTGAGCCTTTCAGAAAGGCGGATATAACCAAATGACCGGAACACCGAGATGAAAGCCGCAAGAATACCAACTGCAGTTGCACATAATGTAAATGGAGCTGTTGCTTTCCCAGTGGCCACAGCTGAGAAAGATAAAATTCCCGCCGAAACAGTTGTACACACGAGCTGAGTCCAAAATCCCAGGGAACCCAAATTCTTAAAATACTGTGCTGTTTTCTCTAGTTTTTTGCTAACCTGTAAGAAGAAAGTGTAAACACCGACTGGTTAGAAGTTAGAACCACAACATGCTTACCGGTGAATAGAATGTCGCGGATCATGTAAGCATGTAATTGATGAAAAACAGTACTCCTGCTCCGTATGATAATATATGCTCAATTTTTAAAAGCACAGCTTCAGAGTCCTTAGCCTGGCATCAGACATCCTACGAACATAGCTAAGTGGAGCTCTCGACAGATCAGCGGAGAAGCAATGGCACCTGAGCAAGCTTGGCGCGCTCGGCCTCGTCCTCAACGGATGGAGGCGCAGGGTCAGAATCAGAAGGACCGGACGCCGGCGACCCTGCCGCCGCAGCAGCGAGGCGCAACAAAGAGCTTCGCACAGCTGCGTAAGATGTGCTCCCGCCGGAGGCCCCTGCCCGGTAAGGAGCGAAAAGATGCTGCACGGCCGCCGGAGCAGCGATAGTCAGCAGCGGCCGCCGCCGCCGCAGCATCGTGAGGGGCGGCCGCGGCGTCGCCGGAGAGAGCAGGAGTGCCGGCATTTTTGTGTGGGTGTCGGGAAGTGCCGGTCACGAGGTTTCTCAGGGCCCGTTTGGCTCAGACCAGTGAGCCCGGCTCATCTTGGCCTCGTTGGTTACATGCCCTGCCAATTGTTTGGTTGTTTTCATCTGGATAGTTGAGCTGTCGATGGGTGATTTTTGGTTGCTTGCACAAATGCTTGTCTTCATGAGATAAACTGTGAGAAAAAATAATTAGTGTTTTATATGAGTAGTAATTATAGTTTGGTACTCTAAATCTTAATTGTTTAAACCGTAATGAAATCTAAAATGAGCTGCAACTGTCGAATCTGGCTCTCCAGAAGCGACAGGTTTCTTCATTGATTCTTTGCTTGGAGTTGAAAACGCACCGAGTAAGAAAAGGCTGCTGTTTCAAAAATTTGATGAAAGTTACAAAATTCTGTATTAAATTTCTAGGTCAGAATGATCCAAACAACGTTGACATTTATTTTTCTTTTTGAAAAATGAATGGGTATTGAAGCTCAACATAAAGGTGAGAGGTATTACGTCAAGTATCAAATAAATAAAGAGTTTAGATTTAATAATATAAATTATTGTGATAATCAAAAAAATGTTTTTTTTACACAGAATCGGACAGAAACTAAATCTGGAATTTAAAATAAACAAAACTTTTTTCAGTTTAAAAGAAACAACCTGAGACCACATAAAAATTGAGAACGAGAAACAGCCGCCGCTGCATACCACACGGCGGACCCAGCACAAACTCGTGTGCTCCCCGATTCCTGAATCCTAACCTGAGCGCCACCGCGCAATCGAACCATGCAGGCTGTGGCGCTCGCTTCGACTCCGGCCATCTTCTCCTCCGCCGCCGGGCTACCCCGCCGCAGTGCGGCTCCGTCCATCACCTTCCCCTCCTCCAGGCTACCCCGCCGCTGCGCCGTCCGGTGCGAGGTCACTTCCTCCTCCGCGCCGTCGGTGGCTGGCCCCATGGCCGCGCGCTGGGCCCAGAAGACCGTCGTCATCCCGCCGCAGAGCCGCGGCTGCCGCCTCATCACCTCGAAGGTGACTCCCGTCCTTTCGTCCCTGCAGCTTTGAGTTGTCAGTCGGGGTGCGGAGGCGGTGATGTTTCCCATTAATTTTCCTCTTCTGTTGCAGATAGTGAACGAGATAAGAAATGACCTGGCAGAATTCAAGTGCGGCATGGCACATCTGTTCTGTATGTATATTAGTGTTGTATTTTGAATGGTTATGCTTTTTCTTCTGGCTCTTGATCATCTTGTTCTAGCAGTTTCTTCTGATCACTAACGGAGAATAAAGGGTTGTTTTGTCGTCCTAGTATATTACCTCTTTGTGAAAAAAAATGAGAATCTGACGCTGATTAATTTTCTCCAGGATTTAGTGTCTGCAATTGTGTTAGTCGTTTGTTTTTATGAAAACATCATTATGCAAAATTGAATTTGTTGAGAAGATTTGGATGTTTATAAAGGGGCATCTTGACCGATGCATGTAAATTCTAGCAAGCCAGTTTTGGAGAGAAATCAAATTGTTTCAGTGGACAACTATGTTTGGCTTTAGGTTGTTTATTCTACGTAGTAGTTACTTTCAGGTGATGACTGAAGATTCTTGCTTATTAGTGTCTTTTATCTACGCATGCAATATATTTTTGCGGGGGAAGCACTAGTAATGTTGTCATGCTCTACAGTGCAGCACACAAGCGCTTCACTGACTATCAATGAGAACTACGATTCTGATGTCCAGGCTGACACTGAAACATTCCTTAGTCGCATTGTTCCAGAGGTGAATGACATGATAAATTATTTTCTTACTCTATTCACAAAGTGATAGTTACTATGGTCCTTTAATACATGTTTTGTTATGATCAGGGTCCATCTGCTCCGTGGAGGCACACGATAGAGGGTTAGTTATCATCATATGGATGTTCTTTAGTGCTCTTATTTAAGAACACATGAATATAATTTGATTCTTAGTATGTTTATAAAAACAACGTGGTTGCTTATTCTGGTATGTTTGCATTGATAAGTAATCTTTTAACTGTGGTGAACATGATCTGCTATCCTGAAACTATATTTCATCAGATTTATCTTTTTACTAGATTGTTTCTGGGGATTTTTGATAGGCATAGACTGTATTTTACATCATTGGACAACTCACTAATCATCAGCTTCTATTTCTAGGACCTGATGACATGCCAGCGCACATTAAATCATCAATGTTTGGTTGTGCTTTAATGTATGTGAACTTTGCTCTCGCCCCTCCCAATAGCTCCTATTGTATTCTAAATAACAGTGTCACACTAACACTTGGCTTATTACATCAGGATTCCTATCACTGATGGGCGTCTCAACATGGGAACTTGGCAGGTGCATGAAAATATCTTTCTTGGCTTAGTACCATAGAGTATCCTGCTTCATTGCTTCTTATGTTAGTATTTAATGTTCTATCTGTACATGTGGTTATTGAAAAGGCAAAGGACATCTTAATTCCAGGTAAAGAGACTAAAGTGAATTCCAGATATAGAACATGTTGAAGTGCTGCATTAGTGTATTCAATGTATTATCGACCTATGTTTACTCTGAGTTTGATCCTGATTTTAAGGTTGTGCTTGTGCAGCATGTTGTTGGAACATTAAGTGCAATATATTGTCAATATTATAAGCAGCTAAGACTCAGTGATCAGGGTGTTGTATTTTGGATCTAATCATACCAATTTATGTTTTAGGGTATATGGCTCTGTGAACATCGAGATTATGCCACTCCTCGCAAGATTGTGATCACGCTCAATGGGGTCTGACCAATTGATCAATGCCAAGAGATGGAAGTTTGGTGTGGCGATTCAAATGTGTCTTTGTCTTGATCATAGCCTCTGAAACTGAAACTTCAGTCCAGCACAGCTGTGGCACGAGTGGGAAATGTTATTTGTAATACCAATTCATCCATTTTCCAGATATGTTGTGATTTAGAACCGTTCTAGAAAATTACCAAGTGTAAATGCTCTTGGTATATAAATCTCTAACAGCTAAGTGTGAGATGCGACAATGCATTCATGGATCAGTAACATCAGTCACTACAGGAATTACCACGTTATGTTTGAATTCAAATTTGTTTTTTAGTTGCCTCTTGACTAAAGAGTACCACTGTATCGTACTTGATATCCACCTCCTTTCTATCACTACACTATGTTTGAGATTTTTACTTTGCAGGTTGAAACTGCAGGTCCAGAAGCATTTTGAGTGGCATCCACCTCACATCCAGTACGATGCGGTTCACATGGTTATATATGAACTGTGGCTGCGGCATCATGTGATCAGGTACTAAATCCAATATCAACCCCATGGGTGATTCCAACAGAGCTCCTGATAACTGACAAGGTGACGTCATGCTTGGCTGCCAGCTATTGTAAACTGAAGATTCTTGTTCTTGGCTTTCAGAAGCTGTGCTGCTGAGCTGATAACGTGGAGTACTTGTTTTACTATCAGGGGCTAAAGGTGATAACAGGCAGAAGGCTGCCATCCGATGGGCAACTGAGAATGTCTGCATCAAGTAAAAAAATAGGTAATTGTTGATCTTGATCCTGAGTTTTTACCCTGTACCCCTAGATTTCTATACACAATATCTACTACTTTAATTCTGCAGCCTGTTTATCTAGGTTTGATCAACTTGCGTGCCTACCTTACACGTGGTGTTAGATCTGGTAAAGGTTCCTCACACTTATTAATGCACTACTTCTTGTATTAGTAAATTAATGCATAATAGTGCTGATATGATGGTAGAGATCTGCTAGCTGGATTTGCTCTGACAAAGACTGATGATCCGTTATCTTATTCTTGCAACCCCTTTTACCCCCTATCTTCAGTTATTCTCCTTGTGCACTAATGTTCCACAGTGGGAATATACTTGCTTGTTTTGATCGAGTCTCTTGTATCAGAGCACTGAAGGATTAGTTGTCCATTTTTTTTTGCACCCTTAGCCGGTTGGTCAAGCTTGGTTGCATTTGTTTGTGCAGTTTGCGCAGGAGCACATGCTGTGCATGTGATTAGCAGTGTAGGTGAAGCATGCTCAGCACATTCTCTATTTCTAGTCCTAATAATGTCCTAGTGTTCCAATCCACTCCTTTCCTGATCCCCTTGACCATGTCAGTTCATGCTGGCCATCTTAAGAGCCTTGTTTCACAAGTTTTTTACTGCCAATCCCTCCCTTTTTTCTGTTGTAGTTTGTGACGCAAGACACAGCCTTATCCCATGCGTTTAACCTCTTGTTGCACGGGGGCGCATTCGACTGGACGTTGGATTAGTCTGTACTTTCTCTGTCCCCTAAAAAATATCATTTTTTTACTTTTAAATTTTAAGTTTGATTATTTGTTTTATTCAATTTTTTAAAAATATAATTTATTTTATTGTGAATTATTTTATCATTAAAAATACTATAAGTATAATTTATTTGTTTTTATATTTGTAAAAAAATTAATAAAACGAGTAGTCTGATCTTTAAAAAGTTAAAAAATGATCTTTTTAGAGAAGGAGTACTAGTGCTTGAACCCTGGCGAAACCACGTGCAACGAGGTGAGTGCGCCAAGGCAGAGCTGGCCAGGCCGGCACAAAAACCCCTGCCATCCCCGGCCGACACGGCTGCCTGTTATATGCTCGAAGCACTAGGCTGCATCGTCCTCCCAGAATATCTCCTCTCGTGGTCCATTTCCATCTCGGGAGCCATGGTAGCAATGGCGGCACGAAGGAATGCGAGAAAGAACAGCAACAGTAACATCGCGAGTTCCTGGTCGCTGCGGCAGAGAAGAAGGACATGGGGCACCACATTTCGTCGTGTCCGCCCGTGCACCGGACCTGGCTACCCCGTTCGTGTGGACGCATATGTCGGTGCTGCTAGTGCACTGTGCACCAAAAACTAAAATCTTGTTGGCCTACTCGGTAAAAGTTATAATGAAGTTGGTTGTAAGTGAGTTGTTTTTAATAAAGTGAATGATACGTGACTTTGTTTGTGAGGTTTATTTTTTTAAAAAAAATGTAAAATTTATTTTATTTATTCATCGATCTGATAGTTTTAAAGGTAGTGTGTATATAAAGTCATCAATAGCAAATTCTCTTATTGGCCTACTCCGTCCTCCCTCTCGTGCACAGCCAGCATTGTCGACATTTTTTGTTTCTCTATCAGATCGTAGATCTCAAAATTCACTGAAAACAGTAAGGCCTCTTTGGAGCACGGAATTTTTTTTTGCATTTTTTTAAAATTAAATTAATTTTTGTAAAATTTCTATGAAATTTTTGCGTTCCCAAAGCATGAACTCTGGACGTTCCCCAGAGGCGGCAAAGAGCGAGATAAAAAAATGCATGACTTTGTTCAATCCAAATTCACAATCACAAAACTAAGGATTAGTAAGTTAATAATTTCGTAGCACCTCCAAAATTAGTGACACAGATCTACACATCTAACACACAACAAAACTTTTGCCATTAGTGACCGCACCACCATCACCGTCCTTGTTCCCTCTGTTGTCTCAAGGAATGGCGACGTTGTTGCTCGACGTGCCCAGCGTTGAAGCCGCTGTCCTCTCGAGGACCATCACGGCATCCCTCATCGCGGGCCGCTTGCTGGGCGCCATGGCGCAGCACGCGAACGCGAGCCTGAAGCACACGAGCAGCACGTCCTCCCTGCCGTCGGCCTCGCCGCGGAGCGTGGGGTCGGTCATCCGCAGCACGCGGCCCCGCTCCTCGGCCACGAGCCCGGCGTGCCACTGGCACATCTCCACCTCGGAGTAGACGCGGCCGGAGAGCAGCTCCAGGAGCACCATGCCGAACGAGTAGATGTCCCACTTGGCGGTGGGCCGGAGGTTCTTGAGGCACTCGGGCGCCTGGTATGGCGGCGGCGCCGCGCCCGACGGCGTCGCCGACCCGCACGGGCTCGCTCCCGGCCCCGGCATCTGGGACAGGTCCGGCAGGCTGCTCGTCGAGTGCATGGACCGCTTGCTGCCGAAGAGCCGCGCCGACGCGCCGGCGCGGTGCACCGCGGCCTCGCCGGACAGAAGCCGGTCCAGCCCGAGGTCGCCGATCCAGGGCTCCATGTCGCCGCTCAGCAGGATGTTGCTTGGCTTCAGATTTCCGTGAACGCCCTTCTTATCGTGGATGTACGCCAGCCCGCACGCCACGCCCCGCGCGATCCGCAGCCGCGTCTCCAGGCTCAGGTGCAGCGGCGAAGAGGTACCGAACCGCCCTGCGGAAGCAGCGCAATCAACCGGTCATCGTCACATCAAGTGAAACTCGTAACAATGCACTACGCAGAGCGATTTGCAGCCAACACTGGTACGTGTACTCCTTTCAGAATTTTGCTTGGTTTCTAAGAGAACAGTACTACTAAAAACCATAACGATTTCAGGCAAGATTGCGATGATTCGCGTAATCAAGGACAAGCAGCGAATGAATTAGTACTTCTGATGCGTATTTAAGCTGCAGCACAGTGCAATTAGTACTGGTGACACCTTTACAAAGACTCCAAACCGTTGAGCCAAAGACACAATTAACTTCGCAAATGCATGAATCGTAGTAGTACAGTACACGTGAACCACTAGTTATGTTGAGATGTCGGGATCAAATCAAGCAACTTTGTAATGCAAAGTAAGTAAATGGTTGAATGAATTCAGATAAGAAAGTACAGGGAATGGCGAAGGGAACTTACTGCTGAATGCGATGTTGGCAAGGCTGCCATTGGGGGCGTAGTCATGGATGAGGAGCTTCTCGTCCGCGCCCCAGTAGAAGCCACGCAGCCGGAGGATGTTGGGGTGCCGGAACCGAGCGACGGCGCGCACCTGCGCCTCGAAATCCTTGAGTTTGTCGGCGACGCCGCTCTCGCCGATGCGCCGGACAGCGAGCGCGGTGCCATCGGCGAGAACAGCCTTGTACACGATGCTCGACCCGGTGGCGCCGAGGATGTAGGCTGACGCCTTGAGCAGCGTCTCCATCTCGAGCTCCTCGTCGCCGTCGACTGTGACCAGTGTCGCCGGCGCTTGCTGCTGCTGCTGCGTGTTGTATTTCTTGCTGCCGTGGTCCTGTGGAGTGTTCCAACCGATCAGGCTTCCCCTCTTCTTGACGTCCTCACCGTCGTCGGACTCGCCGTCAGACGACACCGAGCACTCGGAGCTGTCGTTCCGGCGACCAATACAGCACCCCATCGATGTGGACGCCTTTTCTTCTTTGTCTCCGGCGATATCCAGTGTCTTGACCCCGTCGCCGATTCCTCGCATGCTCTTCGGCTGCAGCTGCGTCGAGTCTTCCTCCCGTCGTTGCCGCCTCTTTTTCCTGACGTGGTATGCGTACAAGAACAGTATGAAGAGCAGCCCTAGGCCGGCGATGTTCCCGACAATGATGGCGACAATCGAAGCGGGGCGAAGCTTCTCCTGCCCGCGTGGCTCCTGAGGCAGACCTTGGGCGCCCGGCGGGGAGCGACTGCGACTGGGGTTCTTGGGGATGGCCGCGAACGCCGCCGGCGAGTTCGTGGTGTTCGGGGGGTTCGACCGCGATGACGGGATGGAGCACGCCTGCTTCAGCGGCGGGCCGCACAGCCCCGGGTTACCCTCGTACGCCCCCGCCGGCTGCATGGCGAACGCCCCCGCCTGCGGGACCGCGCCGGTGAGGTTATTGTGCGACAAGTCGACCGTCGCGTTCGTCGGGACAACGGCGGATATCTCGGTCGGCAGAGCGCCGGTAAGTTTGTTGGACGAGACGTCCAACAGCCGCAGCCGGCTGCCGCCGAAGTCCGACGGGAGGGCACCGCTGAACCGGTTGTTGCTCAAATCGACGAGCTCCAACGTGCCAAGCCCCCCGACGGGGAGCTCGCCGGCGAGGTGGTTGTTCGCGAGCCCCAGCACGGCGAGGCTCGGCAGCCTGCACAGCGCGGCGGGGAGGCGCCCCGCGAGCGCATTGTCGGAGAGGTTGAGCTCCTGGAGACGGCGCGTGTACGCACCCGACCCGTCCGGAAGCTCGCCCGTCATCCCGTTCCCCGCGAGCGCGAGAACGCGGAGCTCGGACGCGTTGAGCAGCGCCGTGGGGAAGCTCCCTGTCAGGCTGTTCCCGGAGAGGTCGAGGTGGCGCAGGTGCTCGAGGCGGGCGAGGTCGGGCGGCAGCGACCCGGACAGCCGCGCGTTGGGCAGCACGAGGCTGATCACCCGCGACACCGTCGCCGCCGCCAGCGACGCGTTGGCGCCGAGACCCTCCACCACCACGGCGGTGCCGTTCGTCCCGGGCACGACCGTCGCGTTCGCCTCGCCCGACGCCGACGTCACGTTGACCGCCGCGGCGTCCGCCTGCTGGAACCCCGCGCACACGACGCCGTTCCACCCGCACGGCTCCACGTTGCCGTAGCTCCAGCTGGAGAGCGCGCCCAGCGGGTCCGCGGTGACCGCGTTCTTGAACGACATGAGCAGCTGGCCGTCCGCATTGAGTCCCGATGCGCCGCCGCACATCACGAGCAGCAGCAGCAGCAGCAACAACAACGACACTCGCGCCACCGCGCCGCCAATCCTCCCCTCCATGACCGCCGCCCGCCGCCGCATCAGCAGGCGCCCGTGCTAGTACTGCCTAAGCACCCAGCACCCACGGCGACATGGCTGACCTCTCCTTGCCCTTGCCCACCGGAAGCGGCACAGCGACCGTTGACACGACCACGCCGGCGCAGCTCTATCAACTGTCCACAGGACACCTCTCAGCAGGCGAAGACGCAAGCAAGCAGGAGCAGTGGGAAGTTGGCAATGGCATGTGATCCGGGCCAGCGTCAGTGGAATAAAGAAGCCGGGGCGGGTGGGTGGCCGAGTGGGGCGTGTGAGCCGAACGAGCGAACGAACGCGAAGCCGCAACAGCCGAAACCGGTTCGGTTGGTTTCACGAGAAGATCGGTTTTTGTTTTAAAAATTTAAAAAGATTTAAAAATTTAAAAAAATTTGAAATACTGAAAATTAATAAAATCGATCGATAAACCGGTAAAATTGATGGGTTTTAAATTTTGAAATCTGAAACCGAAAACCGATCGACTGTAGCAGTTCGTTCAAATTTTGAATTTTTAATTTAAAACGGTTTTCGACCGATTTTTTTGATTTTTGCGGTTTTTGTTAAACTAGTCTCGATCGATTTTAACGGTTTAAACGAAATAGTAAACCTGCGGTGACGCGCTGTTAATGTGGATATTACCTGGTCTCTTTCGCGGATTATTCTGGGAAAATTGGAGCTTTCGCAGTTTGGTACTGTACCGGACGTCTGGCCGCCACAGCCTTTTTCCAGTTTGGGCGTTGCGTCACTTGCAAATTCCGCCGTTTTTGAGGAGAACGGAACGGAACGGACACTGCGTACTGCAGCACCGGTACGTCTGCGCTGGCTGGCTGCTGCGTTCTAGTGCTCCTAACAACTCACCAAGAATTCCAGCCTTTTCGTATCACGTCAAGTCCACCTAAATTGGTACTGCTCCCTTACCGTCTTTATCCATCTAAATTAGTAAATTGGTACTGTAGTTAGAGGATAAAATATCTACTTCCAGTTAACATTTTCGGAGAGACATAAGAACAATACATATACTTAGTAATCAAGGTTTTGAAAACCGGAACGGTACCGGTTTCGGTTTTCGAAAAAAACATATCGGTTAGTCAGCTAAACCGGCTGACTGACTAGCTAGTTTTGCTACAGTTTTCGCTCGATTTTTTATGAAAATCGGTGCTTCGGTGAAACTGAGCTGCATCTGTTTCTCCGGTTTTCGCGAAAACCAACAGGTTTTAATGGTTTTTTTAAACCCTCCTAGTAATACAGTTTTTGAGAAAACAGTCGGACAGTTGGCTGGCCGGCAAATCAACAGAACAAAACCATGCCATGATGTAGATCGGTTAGCAGGCACGGAGGGGTCCTCGCCGGGAATGAATTGGGCGACAGATCCATGCAATCAATGGAGGGGTTTCCCCACAAGGACCATAACCTTGATAGCATGTCACGAGTGCAGAGGCCCCGCAGTGCAAGAGAGACGCAAACCCGGCTGTCATGGCACTGTGCAATCATCCGGGCCAGATGTGGAAAAGGGGTTAGAAATGGTGGCGGCGGCAGCTGGAGGACGGACGACGGCGAGATAGGCTACATGCATTGTCAATGAACTGGGTTAAGTGAGTATCTGCGATGTCGCTTTCGTAATGAGATGATGCATGATTGGGTTGTTATAGTTACTATAGTTTTCAGCTGAAGTTTGTTGTAACGTCGTCATGCATTGCATGGAACCAACAGCGTTAGACAAACGATACGTATGTGGACCGATCGAATCCATGGATGATGGTGGCTGCGCGTTGGGTAGTTAGGTCATAAACTGGACCTAATCATGTTGTAACGGAGCTGTCTGAAACTGGATGCTCAACATCCAGGGGCGGAGCCAGAAATTAGAGATAAGGGAGCCAAATAGTAGTATATTTAAACTGAGGGGGCAAATTAAAATTTGCACCGAATTATATGGTGAAAAATGAAGTTTTTAGTGTTCTTGCACTGTCAACATCATTTGTTATATACAGGCACTTCAAATAAGCAAATGCGTTTTTGGGGCGTAAGTGTACACTGTAACACGTACGGTACAGTTAAACGGAAAGTTACCACAACAATGGAGTATGCGCGTTTAGCTTCGGACAACAACAATGCAGAGTACATTAACGGTCATACCGTACAGATTACTATAATCTGGATCCGTTTAACACCGCTATCAGACAGCCAGATCGAGACCTGATGAGCAAGTGTGACGCAAGGTTACGACAGAGATCCCTGGCTAGCTGTTACCGTGAAAAAAAGGTCACGTGAGCCGGGTAACGACCGTGTCCGTACACAGTGTCCGACTTAAAACTATCTTTGGCGACACGCTTACGTATGACAGTGCGTGGTCGGCCTCGCGCGGTTCTCCACAGTGCACCAAGGGAATCGACAAACGGCACTGCGCGCTAAAGAGCCCGTTGCGTTTGGCCGGCTTCTCACCGGAAGGAGAGACGCCTCGACGGCTCGCTGGTAATCTAAAACCTTTGGCGCCCAAAGCGAGTGATGTGTCGTCGTCATCACGAGCTAGCGTCCATCGTGTTACTGACGAAGGAACGTCAAGAAGCCCAAGACCGTAACATGGTTTCCGCCGTGGTAAAGAACACTGCTGAACACTTGCTGGTTCATTTTACGCTACAAATGTGATACTCCTGTCTACCTTCGTTGCCACACCTGAATTCGATCTACCTGGTGTCGAATGGATCGACGCGCATTTTAACCTGGAGTAACAGCCCTCCCAGCAATCCAGGTCTCCAGGACACGGCCGCTGCTATAGAAACCCCTGCGACTCGGCCTTGGCCACAGCTTCCGGATAGTATGCACCGACTCCTGCAAAACTCACCCGTGGTCCTCCATGGATGATTGGACATGTCATTTCTCCTCGCGGCTACTCCTAGCTAGGTGTAGCGTCCACGCCTAGTATACGCAGAGAAGCGAAGGACGGTCCCCAGGCTCCGGCGCCGGCAGTCTTGTTCGTTCGGCGAGCCGTCGGCGTCTCGGTTTTTTCCTTACTTTTTTTTTACCTTCCATGGCAGGCAGTGAACTCCAGCTTTGCACCGGCGACCACCCACCATTCCAGAAGAACACTGCAACCTGGAACCGAGTTTATGGCGCTGCTTGCTTGTTTCAGTGAGGCCTGCATCCGCGCGTGCCAGTCCTTCGGGGCACCATCGGCCCTGCGGCGGCATCGCCGTATGGTGCAAACGCAACAGTGCGACGCACAAACCCAAACTGGGTTTTCGTTGCAGGTTAAAATGGTCATGCCATGGTTAAAAAAAAATGACTGGCCCCATTTTCAGGACTCTGATCTCAGCAGTGTTACATGCTGTGGATGGGACCTAACCGAAGCTTCATGCCGATCGAGCAACCCTTTATGAAAAGCTAAGCCCAAGCAAGTGCGGTGCAACTGCGCGAAAGTTAAAAGGCCACAGGCAGCCTAGCCTAGGCCTACCATGAAGCGACGAGGATGAACCTCTCAGCCTGCGACTCGCTCATTAGGTTAGGTTTACATGGAGTACCTCACCGTTGATAAGGCTGTGCACAACATGGGCTCCTCCTTTTCGTTTTCGTGCAGCATCTGGTTGTTGGTGAGTCTCGCGCGCAAAAGGCAGAAGCGAGGATCCAAGCGCAACGGACAGGAACACAGCGGAGAAGCAAAGCCCCTTTCGCCCAAGTGCGTTTGCGCCTTTACGCGCGCTCGGGCTTCGATCGGTGTCACACTGTCATGTGCGTGTGTGTTGCAGCCTGCAAAGCTGAATGCTGGATGGTTGAGGTCAACCGATACTGCAAAAATTGCCGGTTGATGCCGGAAAAGCAAAGCCCCTTTCGCCCAAGCTGAATGCTGCATGATTATTGATAATAGATGCCTAAAGCTCTCAACTTTGGAGATTAGATTGAAGCTGTCGGAGTTCAGGCCGGTTGGTGCACACATAAGGCGACTTTGCCTGTCCGCCTGCGTTCCTAGTAATGTGTTTGTTAAGTCCTCATTCCTCAACCATCTTCAAACAATAACTTTGCTATAAGAACAGAAAGAAATGCGTGTAAACAGGAGCGCAATTGCATCAGCTCTTCATTGATCAAACACGCCCCCAATGATTTCCTAGGAGTAGTACCCCTGTCCCAACTCCCAAGGTTGTTAGGTGCACCGCCGCGCCTTCCATTTCGGCATTTTAACCACCACGGCTTCGTTCGGCCCAACGCTGCAGAGTTCTCACATCCACCGGTGCCAATGGCTCTGAGCGCGCGTGCAACCACTCCAGGGATCAGGAAAGCAGTGACCCGCACGGAAAGGCGCATCCTTTCCTTTGGTAAAGGCTGACATGAGATGATTGACGACCAGTCAGTATGAACTGTTCTTGTGAGGAAAAGTTTCAGATTGGACGATCACATTTGTGACATCTCAACTGTTGAAGGGCATCCTTTCTTTTCTCTGTAGAGGTGTGCAACTGGGCTTCGAGATCCTGTGGCCTCCTAGGGCTACTACTTCGTGTCTCCCGCTTTCTAGAAAGACATGGATGCAACGGACGTGAGTGACGGTAAAAATCCGTGCAGAAATGCAGTCTGGTGGAGTATGCTATAATCATATACTTTCTCTGTCTTATTTTATAAGTTATTTAAAACTAGATACAAAAATTAATAAAAAAAGTGAGATGTTCTGAAAATGAAGAGGAGAGAGATATAAGCTGACAAGAGAAAAAAATATCTCGAGAAAAGAAATAAATGTCTCGAAAAGTAAAAAAAAGATGCATGGGACTCCTATGACAGCTTGTACTGTGACTGTGTACCAGCTTTCAAAAAATTAGAGAAAACTTGAGAACCCTAGAATTACTTAGGGGCAATTGTATTTTTACCTTTAGTTTGAAGTTCAATTGTGATTTTATCTTTATTTTTTAGGTTTGTGATTTTGTCCTTAATTTTCAAAAGTGAAGTTCAAAAGTGAAGGTGAAGTTTACCTACTCCGTTAAAACAAGTTAACGGTGTTAAATATGAAATTTACGAGACAAAATACCATCGATTTATCACTATTTTTTGGAGATTATAATTTTACTACCCTATGTTGTTGTATGAACACTGGTAATATTTTGACATAATATTCAATAGTATTTTGATAATATTTGGACTACTTTGAAATATTTAATAAATTTTAATATAATTTGTATAAATTTTCATGAATGTGTTGAGTTATGGACGAGAACAGAGAGAGGGATACAATGATCATTTGCCTTTTTATTTGATTTTTTTAATTTTTTTAATTATTTTTTGGTACTGAAGCTAACGGTGTTAAAAGTAAGGGTAATCAGATTATTCATTTTTAAATAGTAAAGGTAAAATTGCAAACCTTAAAAAGTAAAATCACAATTGAGCTTTAAAAGTAGAGATAAAAACATAATTGTCCCAAATGACTTATAATTTGGGACGAAAAGAGTGATAAAATGGATGAACATGGGATAAAATATTTTCTCTGAAGGTCACATACATATGGAGGGCTGGAGCTCTCAGCTCCAACCATTTGGTAAGCAATGCAAGATGTCTATGCTTGGCTCGGCGCCTCGGCATATATAGTTTCTGAGCTTACACAGCAACCGTTTTCTGATACCAAAGCAAAACAGCCAAATCAACCAGCAAATAAAGTACTACTACCTCCATTTCAAAATATAAATATTTTTAGATTTTGATAAGATCAAACATCTTTTAACTTCTACCAATAATATATATAAAATTACATAATTTTTAATATAAAAATATAATTTGTATGAAAATTTAGTTAATGATGAATCCAAAAAATATAATTTTTATATAATAAAACATTATTAATTATATATTATTAATGATCAAAGTGATAAAAATTTGACTTTGACTAAAATTAAAAATACTTATATTTTGAAAGAGAGAGAGTAACATTTTACCAAGTCGCAAAGCAGTACACTAAAAGTTCTGTATCACCGATACAGATAATGTGATGTTCTTTCTGTAAACATTAGAACAAAAGTTAGATTAGATGCGATCTTTCGAAGAAAAAAAAGTTAGATTAGATGCGATCATTATCACCAGGTTTGTTAACAACATTATCAGTGCGATCTTTCCAGTCTGAAAGCGCAAAGTGTCTCTCAGACTAACGAGGACTTTCTTTTTCTTGCAATAACAAAGACATGCTCCTGTGACGTCAATTCACCAAAGTTTGCCTGATTCTTTCTGCGTTACGATGGAAGAATGCAGAAAAAGAATTCTTGGATTCTTTAGTTCTGCGTTACGCGCTGCTGGCTGGAGGAACCGGGCGGGATTAAAGAGTCTGAAACACTGAAACATTGATTACTGTTATCTCTGAAACAATAGGTTTGTGTTAGCGGGATATTCACAAGATTCGAAGAAGCAATTTCCGCCTCTGTCACACTTGAGAATCCTTCTTCAGCGTCAGGCATGTGGATTCTCGACATTCCTTTTTGTTCGTCACAAGGCAACCGGATAACCAGAAACAAAGAAGCCAGACGCGAGTCAAGGTTGTTGCTTGAGCGTATGATGTCTCTGCTTGAGGTTACCGGCCTGCTATGTCAATAAGGACCTGGTGGATAAGTTCCAGGGTAAGGCGCTGCATTAAAATTAGTCAAGGCACAGAGAGAGATATAGTTAGTGCAATGACTAAGATCATGAATTTGATTAATTTATTTTTGCACAACTTGATCTTACCAGGTGGATACGGGGACTGCGTAGCCGGCGGGGGTGGGTACGGTTGCCCATATGGCTGTGGTGGGTATACTTGCCCTGGCTGTGGAGGGTATGCTTTCTCATAGGGCTGTGGTGGATACGATGTAGCAGGATATCCCGCTGGCGGGTATGGTTGCTGTGGAGGTGGTGCATCTGGAGATTTATACGGTGAATGACTCGGCGTTGGATAACCTGTGTAGGCAGATGCTGCAGGATATAATGAAGCAGGTGAATATGTAGGCTGGAAGCCAGTGTATGGAGCTGCTGATGCTAATGCAGGGGCCGGTGCTGGCATTGGAGGCGGATGATAATGTGTGCTTGATCCAGCGGCAGTTTTACCCATCTTCTTCTTCAGGCAAAAATAAGAAAACCAAGCACAAGTCAGTATTAGGAAGACAACTAATAAAAAAATAAAATCAGTCTCTCACCATTGCTGAGACATCAAAGTGCATAACTAGCTTCACTTCCCCAGCAGATCTGCCAATACAACACTGTTAGAAAAGTTCACATATACAGGACAGTCAAGTTATATGAGACAGGTATACCTCATGCGGCGTGTCTGAAGTGGCCATGAGGCGTCATCGAACCCTTGTGTGAGCACCTTATGGAGCTGAACTCTACGATAAAGCCCACAAATGATTACTTAAACAATTCCTCCGGTTGCCACATGGAAGAATGTTAAGACCACGAACCTGCCACTGCCGATGAAGTCATCGTGGCTGAGTGTGTTGCTGTTCCAAACATTAACAGTCATCTCACGGAGCCCTTCAATGAGGGGTATGTGAAACTTCTCATCGAATGTCGGGTTTTTCCCCCCATCTGACATCAATACCACATTCAACAAAGAAAGATGAGGAAAGCACTAGACGAGAAACAGGCAGAGAGTATGTCCCAACAGGAAGTTGATGTGTAAGTTCGGAAGAATTCTACTTGTAAGTTTCTGAGGGGGTAACACTAAAAATTCATTGAGATAAAACGCCCCTGATGAATATTTCAACCTTTCCGCTCATTTTGTCACAAGTGAACAGTCAACGACTCAACATGAGCGTACTCGCATTTTTAGACATAATCTGCGTATACCTGACAATTAATCACCAATTTGCATTCCTTTTAAAAATTCGAAGGTCAAATATAATTGGTTAAATCAACAAAAGTCAAGCACGTTATGCCAACTGAAAGGTTCCCCGGTTCCAAGTTTCCAACAGGGTCATCCATCATATTTGCCGCACGCAAATCAGGCACAAAGATACCGATGATTAAGTGAAGAAGAATCAGGTAAGCTGGTTGGCTCTCTAGTAATCCGCGTTGCACTGGAATTTATCCCCAACGGGCCCTATTGCTATAGCTATCCCGGTTTGTTTTAGTTTCATCCTCGTACCCGTGTCCTTTGTTCCCCAACTTGTTCTTCGTTTTAAAGCGATCACTCTGGCTTTTGTAAGATAACACCAGCCTGCTCCACTCATTGAGATTAACCGGAAGTAGATGCTGCCGATCTTTTCAGCTAAGCCTCTACCTTGCTAATATCGACAGTTCCACCAATGACAGAAAATTAAACGACGAAAACGATTTACGTACGCAATCATAATAGAAGCACCAAGCGGAATCAGAGGGGGTGAGGAGCGACGGACCTGTGCAGGTCCGGGTGCGGAGCTTGGTGGTGGCGTACTCGAGGACGACGTAGGGGTCCTGCCGCGTGAAGAACTCCGTGTCCCGCAGCCTCCGGCACCCCGTCACTGCAGCATGAACACAAGGGTTTCAGGTCATTCCGCGAGGTGGAATCTCGGGCGGATTAGGAGGAGGAGGATTTACCTCTGACTTCGAGGATCAGCCCCTGGATCGACATGGCGCGGGGAAGGCGAATTTCAGAGGAGAGAGGATGACACCAGCGGCAGCGGAGCGCGACGGCGAGGTTGCTACAGGGCCTTTTGAGCCGGAGCTTTTTGATATTTAGGGTAGTTGAAAAGCTGATTCACAGAGTATTTGCTGTTGATTTTTTAATATATATCTAAATTTTTTATATAAAAAATTAAAAAAATAGTTTTAAATAAGCTTTTAAATTTTAAATTTATTGTTTAAAAGTTAATTTTCAGCATTTTAAAAATCAGTTTTTTAAAATTTTATTTTATCTTTTCACATTTCAACTTAAAAAAATAAACTGAAACAAACAGCGTCATAATTTGACGAGCGCAGTGACGAGGGCTTCGTCGTCGCTCAGCCCGGTGGCGGGCATTAAATATAGATAGGTGACTGTTATCGTTGGAAGAAAAAAAAATAAGGCACTATTTATATTATACCATCAATTTTTTATTGTATTTTTCATCCACACTAAATATAAAACTAATCAATGGTACAAAGCGATGGTACAGTTAAAAAATATAATTAAAATAATGATATAAATAAAATTATTGGACAAGCAACCAGGCCGCCCAAGGTCCCGTCGTGCATTCCATAATTTTTCATGGATTTATTTGTTTATTCCAAATTGCGCTAATTGAACCAGTCGGAATTTGCTTGAAGGAAGGCTGTATCAAATTAATCATTCTGAAAAAAAATAGATTATACGTTGCGTGACTAGTGGTTCACTAATAGAAATGTACGTAAGCATCAATCACTTTGCTGGTGCACCAACAAAGAAGTTCCCTAACGTTGTGCCGTTCGACGTGTCAGCACGCCAGCACGTGACTTTCAATTATGAAAACGCGTTGGCCCGCAAACCGATTAGAGAGGACCAGATTCGCGTCCAGACAATTCATTTGTTTCGAAAACAGGAAATGAGAATAAATTTCAGACGCGCTTCGGTAGTTGTGCTTTAACTTCAAACCAACGTGCGTGCCGGCCCACACGCAGCATGATCCGTCCGTTGATAGGTCACGTGCGCCAACCGGCGGGCTGCGGGCAATTTCCCTCGCCGTTGCAAGTCAACCGTAATGGGTCGCCCACTCGTCTTGAGCCGCCACCTCTTCGAGGATCTCCTGATGGGTCTCTCTACCGGCCTGCATCTCTCCAATTCGTCCAGAGCATTTCACATTCAAAGGCAGGTGACAATATCATCTAGATACCCAAACAGTTCACTTTAACCTGATTAGCAGCTACTACAACAGAATCACATCAAATTGCCTCGGGCTAGTAAACCTCTATCAAACGACATTACAGTCAGTAATGGAGTTAACCATCACTTTGGCACAACTGCTTTACTTCCAAGCTTTGTTATATAGCGATCCTTTACTCTGACGCTATATAACAAACCAAACTCTATTATGAAGGTTGCCAGGGGCGGAGCCAGAAAATGCGTATGAGGGGAGCCAAATACTTATACTTAATTTTAAGGGGGGCCAAATGAAAATTTTCTTTTAATTCCATGGTAAATTCTTGTGTAACATATTGTGTGGAGCTAGCATTGGGGGGGGGGGGGGGGGGGGGGGGGG
>BCLF01000008.1:1867445-1915816 GCA_001602275.1 Zoysia japonica | reverse complement strand
TAGAAAACGACATTGTGACTTTTGAGTTACGGGCACCAATAATTTAGCCTCCATCAAGCTAGGTAGCACATCAACACTTTGAGCTTCGGAGCAACGAGCGCAGCACCGATGGAAGACTGCTACATCCTGTACCTCATACTGGCTATCGTGTCGCTGCCCGTCGTCCTCGGCAAGTGCCGGCGCTCGGCAAAGGAGCACCAGCACGGCCTGCGGCTGCCGCCGGGACCTTGGCGGCTTCCGGTCCTCGGCACCTTGCACCACATCGTGGGTCCCGTGATGCTGCTTCCGGAACGGCGAGGTGCCCACGCTGGTAGTGTCATCGCGGGAGGCGGCGCGCGAGGTGATGAAGACGCACGATGCGGTGTTCGCGTCGCGGCCGCTGAGCGCCACGGTCCGCGTGCTCACCAGCGGCGGCCGGGACATCGTCTTCGCGCCGTACGGAGATCACTGGCGCCAGCTCCGCAAGATCGCCATCACGGAGCTCCTAAGCGCGCGTTGGGTGCTCTCCTTCCGCCCCATCCGCGAGCAGGAGGTCGACACAATGTTGCGGGCGTGAGCCGCAGCAGCAGCGGAATCGCGCCCCGTAGATATGCGCGAACGGCTGACCGCGCTCGTGGCGGACACCACGGCGCGTGTCGTGCTCGGGGACCGGTGCAAGGACCGCGACTTGTTCCTGCGGGCGCTCGACAGCGCGCTCGAGCTCTCGGGCGGGTTCAACCCAGCCGACTTGTGGCCATCCTCGTGGCTCATCAGTCGGCTTAGCAGCGCCGTGCGCCGCGCCGAGCAATCCAGGGATACGGTGTTCGGGATCCTCGACGGCATCATCAAGGAACACTTGGAGAGGATGGACAGTGGCGCCGGCGCGGGCGAGGCCGAGGACCTTCTCGACATTCTGCTGAAGATTCAGAAGGACGGTGGCCTCCCGATCCCACTTGACATGGAAGTCATTAAAGCCGTCATCTTTGTAAGTGATTTTCATCATATTAGGTATCGTAATTAGATAGGCAAAATAAGGAGTATTATCGTGTCAAGGAGACAAGGACCACCCTTACTGAAAGCTGTGGGGAACCAGATTTAATTAGGTTTGTGGTTGTCATTGACCAGATTTAACATGTGTTGTGCTCAGGATATTTTCGGCGCCGGCAGCGAGACCTCATCGACGGCGCTGGAGTGGGTCGTGGCAGAGCTCATCCGGAACCCGAAAGCCATGAGGCGTGCAACGGGAAGGTATGAGGAGCGTTCGAGGCGCACGGGACAGTGCACGAGCACGCGCTCGGGGAGCTCCGGTACGTACACCTCGTCATACGGGAGACGCTCCGGTTGCACTCGCCCGTGCCACTGCTGCTCCCGCAGGAGTCCCAGGAGCCGTGCCGCGTGCTAGGCTACGACGTGCCCCGGGGCGCCGACTTTGAGCTCCTGCCGTTCGGCGCCGGCCGAAGGATGTGCCCAGGGATGGTGTTCGGGCTCTCCAACGTGGAGCTCCCGCTCGCAAGTTTGTTGTTCCACTTCGACTGGGAGGCGCCTGGCGTGTCCAACCCTGCAGAGTTCGACATGACCGAGGCTTTTGGCATCACCGTGCGCCGCAAGGCCAACCTCCTACTCCGCCCCATCCTCCGTGTGCCCGTGCCCGGCGTCTAGTTTCCACCGAACCGCTAAAATTAAGAGGATTTTGGGCTCACACCACCTGTTAATTACGCCATCCCTAATACACCATTAGTTAGCAGAACGTCAGGAAACAACATTCATTAATCTGCTAATCTTCTTCAAAGCACCATTATCCTTTCTTTCTTTGTTTTTCTTTTTTCTTTTGGGTTATCTCTATTTCTTCTGTCCATTTTGCCCCTGCCTCTAAATAGAACTGTCCCATCGAAATCCTTCGATCATCCGCATTCGAACCGTTGCGTACAGGCGGCTGCTCCGGCCTCGGCGCGTCCAGCCGCCCCAGCCTCGACGCATCCACTCGCCCGGGCCGTCGTCTTATCGCTCGCGCAGCAAGTCCCTCGGCGTGGCCAGACTCTTTTCGTGTCCTGTTCGACCACGCGTCGCCGCGACCACTCCAGGCGACAGCGACGTGCACGTCCTAGTTACAATGGCCGATCAAGATCCCCAGGCGAATTCCACCTACATCAGTGTCGTCACGGATGAATCGCGTAGAAACCATATGTTCTCTGGAAGGTCAGTTTGTTTTGTACACTGAATTTCGATGCCTTTTTTGACAGAAATTTAGATGGTAGTCTTTTGTTTGTAGGACTGAGACAGGGCCACTTCAAATTTGCCTCAGAATTCCGGTTTACAATGCATTCCTCGATGATGACAGTAGAGCTTAATTGGAGGCTAAAGATTATGTGATTGTAGTGAATCATGTGGACACATATTCAATGGACAATCTTTTGGCTGATCTAGCAAACAAAACAAAATGGGGTTCATGTCAGCGGCCTACATTTTGGTATTGGGATGTTGAAAAAAGAGGGTTACAATGTGTTGCTGCAGGTGCTGATTTGAAATATGCTTTTCAGAGATTTTCGAACTGCACTGAAGTATCATTCGTTGTGGAATTTGTTATTGATCCTGCTTATAAGAGAAGCATGATGATAGAACATAAATTGGAGAAGTTGCCAATTAGGAGGAATCCAATGTACCAATAGAAACAAATAATTCAGCACAATCAGATGAGGAGAATGGTGAGGAAAATATTTTAGATGAAGAGAATGTTGACCCTTCTTGGATGGATGATGAGGACATATTCATGGAGGATGATGAGGTGTTTGTATCACTAGGTTTGAGGGCTGAGGAAGAGCCAGCAAAACTGAATTTGCAGCGGGATGGGCTGGACAATGGGCATGATGCACAAATTTCAGTAGACGATGAAGTTGAAATGAGCCAAGATTTGCAATTGACAAGGAAAATCTAAAAATCAAGAAGGGTGAGACTTTTCCAACCATGGTAGATTTCAGGATGGCTTTGAGGCAATATGCCATCATGAAGGAGTTTGAAGTGCATAAGGTAGTAACCGATAAGAAGAGGTATAGGGCTGAATGCAAGGCAAAGGGGTGTCTTTGGAGGATTGTTGCTAATAGACTAGTGGGTCAGTCAACTGTTGAGGTAATGCATATTCTTTTGTTGAAAACACTTCTTCTTGCTAACATTATTTTTATATATTTCTATTTTTTTTTCAGATCAGCATGATCCCTCATGAGCATGGGTGTATGGGCACTAATAAGTTAGTAAGTACTATGGCAGAAGTGAGTTTCAGATAGAGTTGTTGCATGGTTGAGGAAGAAACCATCTTTGGGAGCGGCTGAATTGCAAGATAAGCTGCTGGAAAAGTATGGTATAGAGATTGGATATAATACTATTTGGGCTGGAAGGCAAAAAGTAATAGATTCAATTTATGGTGCTTGGGAAGATAGCTTCTCGAGTTTGTTTAGTTTCAGGGCTGATCTCCTTCAAAGGTCACCGGAATCCATTTTTGAGATTGCCACGAAACCAAAAGATGGTGGTGTTATGTTTGACAAACTTTTTGTTGCGATGCAGCCTTGTGTTGATGGATTCCTACAAGGTTGTCGACTGTACCTTGGTATTGACTCGACCGCCTTGAACGGGAAGTATAGAGGGCATTTAGCATCTTCTACAGCCCTTGATGGAAACAATTGGATGTACCCTGTGGCATGGGCAATCTTTGAGTCTGAATCTTCTGAAAATTGGACTTGGCTCATGCAGCAATTGGAGAAGGTAATTGGCCACCCACCCTTTTTAGCAATATTGACGGATGCAGGCAAGGGTTTGGATGCTGCTGTGAAGAAAGTGTTTCCTGACATTGAACATAGAGAGTGCATGAGGCATTTGTGGGCTAATTTCAAGAAGTTTTATCGTGGAGTAGTCTATGACAAAAATATCTGGCCAGCAGCTAGAGCTTACAAACTTGAAAAATTCCACTTTCATTTCAATCAAGTCATTGCTGCAAGTCCAGAGGTTGTCACTTATATGAATCAACATCACAATCACTGGTGGAGCAGGTCAATGTTCTCAAATGACATCAAGTGTGACTATGTGAACAACAATCTTGCAGAAAGCTTTAATAGCTGGATCAAGAAGATAAAAGACTTGCCTATTGTTGAGTTGATTGATACATTGAGGCGGATGACACTTGACTTATGGGATAGGAGAAGAAGGATTGCAAGCAAGCTCTCGGGAATTATTCTTCCTACAATAATTAAACAACTTAAAGCAAAAACAAGAGAATTGGGGCAAATAAAGGTTTCTAAAAGTCCACGCAGTGCTGAAGTATTCGGTTTCCATCATGATATGACACCGTGGAGGCATATAGTAGAGCTTGACACTCATAGTTGCAGTTGTGGTGAGTGGCAAATGACTGGAAAACCTTGCACCCATGCTTTGGCTTTTATTCAGATGTCACCAGATGTTGATATGGCGACATATGTCCATGAGTATTACAGCCTAGAGAGGTTTAAGGCTGTCTATAGTGGCTCTATTCCACATATGACAGACAAGTCACAGTGGCCTCAAGTTGATATGGGTTTTAAGCTGCTGCCACCCCCATTAAAAAGAGGTCTCGGAAGACAAAGGAAAAATAGGTTTCTAGCTAGTCATGAACTAGGAGCTAAGAAACAACGAAGATGTCATAAATGTGGAGAATTTGGACATCCTAATACCGGGAACTGCCCTTTGAATGAGTCCAAAAAGAGGTAAGTTAAGTATGTTTTTTTCATATATTTTCCTTCCATGAATTTGCTTCCACATTTCTAGTAATTTGTACATTTTTCATGCAGGAAGAGGAATCCTCAACCAAAAAGGAAGCCAAAAAGATCAAAGACAACACCAGCTGAAACAATTTCGCCGGGATCCATCACTCGAAGAATTGTCAATTTGGTTTGGTGCATGGTGAAGGCGAGGATGGTACAGCTAGCACGAGTATTTCAGCTGCACGGCTTTTGGTGTTTCCACAGGAAGGAGGCGAAACTGGATCTAAATAGACATTTGTTTCATTTTCCAACTTTTGTATGGTTGTTGGAATCATATATACTTCTATGGCACTTGTGACTAGCAGAAATTCTATTTTGTGATGAGGAGCATGATAGACTGGTGCTTACTAGCAGCAATACAATTTTGTGATTACTAGCAGCAATATAATTTTCTCAGTTCTATTCTCTGTCTAAGCAATTACTGAATCAGAGTGTTGATACACGAATACTTTTCTGTATTTGTTTTCCTTGTCAAAGCAAAAACTGAATCAACAGGAATATTGTGAGTTTTCCATGTCAGAGCAATTTTGTGAGTTTTCACTGTCAAACCAATTTTGTGAGCTTTCCCTGTTAACTGAAACGCTGAATCAACATAAATAATGTGTTCTTTTCCATGACCTTGCGTTCACTGAATAAGCAAAGTTATGTAAGTTCTATTGAATGTACAGACAAGCACTGAATCTGCAGAATTTTTGTACGTTACATTCCCGTCCAAGCAAGCACTGAACATGTACAACTCCAAAGAATTTATCATCTCATACTAACATTTACAGCCAATGAATTAACACTGAAATCGTAACACCAAACTCAACAATAATTTAGGATGACAGAGAATTGTTCATCGAGCTAAGTCTTTAGATTCTAGTGCAAAATGTCGAAGTCCATTCCTCTGTGATTCCAGTGATATGCCCAAGCCAATGAAACACTGAAATGTCGAAGCCTGGGTAAACTCCACTGCTGCCGCAGCCTGTGTTGCTGGTGTCGCCCGCCCAGCACGGCCATGCCTCGAGCGGGCTCGCCAGGGTGTGCACCGTCTACACACGCCGAGGGCTGGGTCGCGGTCATCGTCTCGGACACCCGCCGCCTGAAAGCGAATGGAGCAGGCCGCCGCCTGGACGCGCAGAGTGCAGGAACGGTCGCCACCCTCGCCTTGGCGCGCCGTCGCACACCCGCCGCCTGGACGCGCATCGAGCGGGCCGCCGCGAGGACGCGCAGAGGGCAGGGACGATCCCCGCCCTCGCCTTGGCCCGCCGCCCTCTCCTGGGCGTCCTCCCCTGCGGCGTTGACTGGAATAGAACGATGCAGCAAGTCTGCTCAATTGAACTTGATTCAAGCAAGGGGCAAGCACAGTCAAGAAAAATAGAAAAAGTGCTAATCAGAAAAGAAAAACAAAGAAAGAAAGGATAATGGTGCTTAGAAGAAGATTAGCAGGTTAATGAGTGTTGTTTTCTGGACGTTCTACTAACTAATGGTGTATTAAAGATGATCTAATTAACAGGTGGTGTGAGCCCAAAATCCTCCTAAAATTAAGGATCCTAATAGCGTGTTCCTTACCTACGTTATTTCTTGCGTCTCTACATTGTGTTTACTTATCAAGCTAGAAAAGTATGTGTTTATAGTATTACTGTTAGGGCACTCTCAATGGTGCAAGTTTTTATCCCTCTTAATTAGCTTGTCACATCATCATTTTGCTTATATAGCAAAGAAATTGATAAAGAAAAAGAATGAAGAATGAAGAAACTATTTCTATAAAAAAACCATCTCTTCACCAATACCAAACACTAAAAACCACAAAAAATCATTCAAAGGACTCTACTAGTTTTCTTAATCTATATAGAAACTATACATCGGAGAGAATTGGGTCTAAACCATCTCCGGAAGGTGAGCTTTTGAGGCAAAAACAAAGAGCTGCCGGAGAATTTCAAAAAATCAGAAAATAGAAGCTTCTGCGGACCCTACCTGTCAGCTGCCCTTTCTTCTTCCTCCAGCCTCTTGCGGACAGTGCGGCAGCGTGCGGCGCTGCCGCATGCAGCCTGGCCACTCCGCCTCCGTCGGAGCGCGCGCCACACCCCAGCCCCCGTGTCCAGAAACCCGATCGGTTTCAGCCTCCTCTGCTCTCTCACTTGCGCATTCTTTCTCTCTCGCCTCCACAGCCGAGTGGCACGCCTCCGAGGAGCACCGCCGACGAGCGCCCCTTCGACCCTCTTCCTCGTCTAGCAGGCGCGCCACCCTGTCCCCGACGCGCTGCCACTTTTCTCCCTTCCATCCCTGGGACGAGCCAATCGGATTTCAACTTTTCCCCAACTTTCGAGCTTCGGAACAGCCGGCCGCTCTTCGTGAAAATCCAGCGAGCTACATAGGGTCTCCTCTCAATTCCTTTCGGATTTGATCTTCCTCTTGACAGATGAACCTCTAGGGACCCTTTTAATCATCGATTTAGTGCACCTTTGGGCAGGATTTCGAAGCTTTTATGCCACCAGTCGCCGGAGATAACCATCCTCACCGTTGACGATCCACCTCCGGCCCTCTTCCTCAACTACAACCTCGCTGCCGGTCTTCAGCACGCTTCGGTGACGGTGCAGGCAAAGATCTCGTCGAGTTTCGTCAATCAGAGCCCTCCCACGCCGTTGCCGAACCTCCTCCCGTGCCGCCCATCACCACCGGTCGTCGTCCCGTAAGAACTGCCAGTTGTTGGCTTCACCTTCGGTTTTTCCGTGCGGCGGGGGTCGTTTTGGCGTGAGTTCCCGGGCGCGCCGCCATCGGAACCAACCGGCCGACGAGGCATTGCCAGCTCGGGCCGCCACGCCATGGCCGGCGCCTGGCTCCGCCAGGCCGGATCCGCTGCGGCAGGGCGGATCCCGTGCATCTAACCTGTGCCCCTGCCACGTGGCCTGTGGTCCCAGATTTCTTTATCCATTTCAGAATTCTTTTATTAATTGCGCAAAAATTCGATAAAAATTATAAAATTCAGAGAAAATTCATACTAGCTCAGAAAATATGAAACCAACTTTGGTAGACTCCAAAAATCATAAATTTTTTTGAAACTAATAAACACCAGTAATTAATTGTTTTTAATAATGATTAATTGCAAAAAATGGTTTATGCATGTTTAATTCCTAATTAATTTTGTACGCATGAGTAATTAGTGAATTTTTGCATGCATGTCCCTTAGGGTATTAAAGAATAGTATAAAAATGTTTTAGGCTAATTTCTTTAGTAATTATTTTATAATTAATTTATCTTTATTTTCTACTAATTAATTCATAGTGATTAGAATATTTGCTGATAATTAACCAAATTACTGAATCTTGACCTGTTAAAATTGGTTAGAGTCCAGAAACATTACTGAGTCGTATTAAATTAGTTTGTCTAACCAAATTAAGTGAATTGCTTTAGTAATTAACTAAATTATTTATACTAGATTTGGTTATATTACTCGAGATAGTTAATTAAACGCTACTGATATTTTGATCTATTAGGTTTAGCCAAATCATTTACCTTACTGTTTTAGAATGATTAACTACTTAAAATTTAGTATCCACTCCCTCTAGTAATAGAAAAGGCTATAAATAAAATAATCAGTTTAGTATTTTTTTTGTAATTACCAGCACACTTAAAATCTCTCATATATTAACTCAACAAATAAAATTGATTTGTTGTATGCATTATTGTCATGGCATTGCATAGCATGCATATTTATACTGTGGTTATTTCATTGTGTAGTGAACAACGTGCTCGAGAGTGACCTGGGTGCTCAAGAGGGTGAAGCACCTATGGGTAGTTTTGCTGAGGAGACTTCAACATCGCAAGACAAGCGTCATGCATATTGATCTTTGTTTTTATATAATTCATGAAATGAATTAGTGTATGGTTATTGCATTTGTCGCGCAACAGGATAAGTTAGATATGGTAGTTTTGGTGGTTCCCCCTCCTTGCCAAGTCCTAGAATTGGGTAGGGTGTTATTTTAATTACGCTGTGTCTGCTTAGCTATGCTTAGATCCGTAGAAGTCGAATCAGTGGAAGGTCACTACCTTTTCACGTGTATAGGATCTTTATTTACCTTGTTACTAGTATAGTTGGTTTAAACCCGAGGATGATGAAAATTGAGATGAGACAGGGAAGTAAAGGTTAGCAACAAAAGAGGAGTCCTGTGTACGCTAGCCCTGTCTGTGTCGGTTAAGGACCGGTCGTTGTTAATGTTGGCCTTAGCACTTTTTGTTCATACACATGTCGAATATAATGGTAAGACAAGCCGAATATCTCATTTGTATACTGCCGTTTGAGCGATGACGGCATGTCTTGACTGACACGCACGAGTGACCGCTGGGCTCCCACGAGACACGAGACCAGTCCTCCCTGACATGTCGATTGTCCAACCGTTCGGGAATAGATGAAAGAAAGGTTGACATGAGTGTCCTCTTATGCAACGTCGTGAGTTGCATAAGCCGGATGGTCCTCAAGTCGTGTGGATCCGGATGGTATTCTAGTCGTGTGGGTACAGTTCGACTCCCCTGCAGGGTGTATAACCAATTCGAATCGTCGCGGTCTCGATCATGACCAAACTTGGTGTCTATCATTGTTTAATGTAGTTAATAATTGCACATAATTAGTCATGGGTCATGCGGTTACGAGATATACTGGATGAGAGGTATTGTTGACACATCTCTCGTTACTATGTCGCATAGGATAGAAGTGGTTGGGTTTAATAATTAGTTGCCTATGAGTTTTATTTTATGCTTATGCTTAAAATTTATTAACGACTACTGCTTTTCCGCAAATAAGCTTTGTTGAATTATTATATTTGCTAATGCCTCTTTCATGATACTTGAAGTCGGGATATATATCCCACGAGTAACTCTTGCTGATTAACTTCGTACTCACGTTTACAATGTTGAGGTTTTGCAGGTGCGGATGAGATGATTTTTGGCTATTTCTTCTCTGCCGATGCCGACGAAGGGAATGAGTAGTCCTTGTTCGTCCTTTGCGTGATAGTGGTGTTCATGGGCTGAGCACACTATCTTTCGGTTTGTTTTAAAAATGTTTTTCTCTGCGTAGTACTCATCGTCGTGTTTAAAATCTAAATAAAAACTTAGTACCTTGTTTAATTATGTTCTAAGAAGTTTGAGAGCTAAAACTACAACACTTATGCTCTCATTCTGGTTTTAGTTATGAACTTTTACTTGTGGTTTGTAATAACTTATCCATGTACGTGGTATTCTTATGTGATATGTGCAACGTTGATTACCGATATGCTATTGTCCTAGGCGATGGTTAGAGCATATCGGAGGACTACCAGTGTTGATTTTTTGTTAGTTGAATTTGAGCTTGTATGTGGTTTAAAATATCAAGTTAATTCGACTAATTAGAACTCAACTTGGGCTGTTCCTCACACTTACGAGGTGAAGAACCACCCCGTTAAATTTTGGAAGAGAAAAAAAGGAAAAATTGAAGGATTTATTTTCCAAATTGGTCAAATTGATTTATTTCCAAAAATGAAGGATTCAGTTTTCAAAACTGCCGCATGCATCCATAACTCATTTTTTTTCTTTTCAAATTAAATATTTTAATAATTATTAATTATAAAAAACTTTTACCTCTTAAGAGGTAAAAGAACTATTTATTCATCAAGATCTGTGCAAATGAACGGCTCGTATTAATTTGGGTCTACTACAAAAATCTGCCTACTATAATTGAGTATGTACTCCTTTTGTTTTTAAATTTATTGTCATCAATATAATTTTGAAACGGAGGAAGTAGATTGTTAGATTGTCTGGCTGTGTAACCTATATTAGATTGTACTAGCTGTGTCCGAATCATTCCCCTGAACGTGAAAACAAAAAAAAATTGTGTAAGATCATCTGTATGATTGTCTCCAGGTTGGGGGCTGCTGCGCTTTGTTGATACAAGTATTAGTTGTGAATTCAGAATTATGATCTGCTATTTACAATACTTAAAATTAATCATAACTATTTATTTGACCACATCTGATGGTTAAAGATAACGAAATACTTAAGTTTAAGATATCAAATTGATGAGTTTAATACTAAAAATGATGAGTTCGATACCAATTTTTAAAACTCAATAACTAAAATTAATTGAGAAGGGAAAAGGACCTTTGGTACATCCCAAACACCATAACACATCTAGTTAAGTAATGTCTACTGTAATGCAACCACTAACATGTGATCTTAGTCAAAAAACAGTCCATATGTCAGTGCTCACGTTACCACTGACGGTATGCCAGAGGATCCATGTCCCCTCTCTCTCAACTCCCAGTGTGTTCACCCTCACCTCCAGCTTAGCTCCAGCAGTACTGGCCATCTCCGCTCTTGTGCTAAATCGTTGGCATGTGACACCGCGCCTCCTCATTGAATGACACCACTCCAACCTTACATACTGCCACGAACAATGGGGACCACCGGGGTTTAAAAAATCGTTACAGTGCCGGTTTTTAAAACCACAAAAAATCGATCGTCGTTAAAATCGAACAGTTTACGGTTTTTAATATAAGTGATAGGAACGGTTTTCTCAGTTTACTTAAATCAAACTGTAACGATAAAGTCAAAAACCGCAGTTCTCGAATGATTTATCGCGGTTTTTTAAACCCCAGACCACTGCCCCGCCCACATCAAACCACCTACGGTCGAACCTCCTTTTTTTTATTTTTTTATATCCACCATGCGAAAAACGCAGCTCACGATACAACCTCACGCAACTAAAGAATAATCTCTTTATTTTTAAATTGATCTAACGTCAATTTTGATATTTTGTTTTATTCAAAATTTTTTGATAAATATTATATATTTTGTTATAATTTAATTTATCATTATAATTATTTAAAACAAAACTTAAAAACTATTTTTTAAAATGAAACGAATGTTTAGAATTAGATATTAAAAATTAACAGTAATATTAATTTAAAAACAGAGAGAGTATTTACGTGGGGTTGTGCCGGAAGGCCAAGCTCTCGCTCCAGCCCGTGTTGCCGCCAGGTGCATGAGGTTCCTAGACACTGCCATGCGTGTTAAAGATTTTTTTTTTATTTTTTATAGTCCATGTTTCACATGAATCGCACCTCACACCGCCGGACCTCCTTTTACCTAATGTTATCTTTAACTATCCGTGTTATTTAGAAAATTACTTCAAAATGTAACATTATAACCTATGTTTAAAATAGCTTTAATGATAAAAATATAATAAAGTATATTATATAGTACATTATAATTTTTAAATAAATAAATAGTTAAGAATAAAATTAAAATCAACGGCGACAAAAATTAAAAATCAGATGGAGCAATATCTAATCCTGACGTGGTCAGTTGTGGAATAATACTATGATAATAAGTTGAGCTCGGTATAAGCCGTGCATGATTCTACAGAATATTTCTAGAATGATGATACAATCGTCAGAGTTAATCACATCCGTCTATTTCATCAGATCTAACGGTTAAAAATAAAAAGATACCTAGTCAAAGTTATTAAAATAATAGACTCGATACTAAAAATAGTAGATTTAATATTAATTTTTAAAAATCGAAGGCTTAGATTAATTAAAGAGATCGAGGTACTTTGATAGCTCTCCACCGTAACATCTCTCGTATTTCTATTGTCTATTTGCCTTCGTCGTTTGAAACAGCATCTGCTTGGCGCCATATTCTCGGCGCATCAATGCGTGTTAACCATGTCTTTTTCCTGGGAAGTCTTCAGACAGTGATAATGACCCAGCGCTTATACTACAGCTGACTGGGCAAGCTTTGTCTTGTTTCACGACGCATCTGCGCAATCTCATGCTTGTTGGTTCTCGGGTTCTCCCACTAGAAAACGACACTGGGGCTTGCGAGCTGCGGACACCAATAATTTAGCCTCCGTCAAGCTAAAGGTAGCAAATCCCCACTAGAGCTTCGGAGCAACGAGCGCAGCACAGATGGAAGGCCATTACACCATGTACCTCATACTGGCCGTCGTGTCGCTGCTCGTCGTCCTCGACAAGCGCCGGCGCTCGGCAAAAGCGCAGCAGCACGGCCTGCGGCTGCCGCCGGGACCTTGGCGGCTTCCGGTCATCGGCACCTTGCACCACATCGTGGGTCAGCTCCCGCACCGCGCGATGCGGGACCTGGCGCGGCGCCACGGTCCTGTGATGCTGCTCCAGAACGGCGAGGTTCCCACGCTGGTGGTGTCGTCGCGGGAGGCGGCGCGCGAGGTGATGAAGAAGCACGACGCGGCGTTCGCGTCGCGGCCGCTGAGCGCCACGGTCCGCGTGCTCACCAGCGGCGGCCGCGACATAATCTTCGCGCCGTATGGGGACCACTGGCGCCAGCTCCGCAAGATCGCCATCACGGAGCTCCTAAGCGCGCGTCGGGTCCTCTCCTTCCGCCCCATCCGCGAGCAGGAGGTCGACACCATGCTGCGCGCGTGCGCCTTGGCCGCGGCGGAATCGCGCCCCATAGAGATGCGCGAGCGGCTGGCCGCGCTCGTGGCGGACACCACGGCGCGTGCCGTGCTCGGCGACCGGTGCAATGACCGCGACTTGTTCCTGCGGGAGCTCAACCGTTCCATCGAGCTCGCTGGCGGGTTCAACCCAGCCGACTTGTGGCCGTCCTCATGGATCATCAGTCGGCTTAGCAGGGCCGTGCGCCGCGCCGAGGAGTGCAGGGACACGGTGTTCGGGATCCTCGACGGCATCATCAAGGAACACGTTGAGAGGATGGACAGTGGCGCCGGCGCCGGCGAGACGGAGGACCTTCTCGACATCCTGCTGAAGATACAGAAGGACGGTGGCCTCCCGATCCCACTCGACATGGAAGTAATTAAAGCCGTCATCTTTGTAAGTGATCTTTATTTGAGAAATCATTTCGTAATTGTTTAAAACGAATTTGTTGTTCTTGTGCGTCGTTTCATCAGCATGTTCTGCGAGCTTGAACAGCAGTGATACTGCAGAAAACGTAACAGGCTAACAGCATTCTTCAATCTTCACCCTGTTCAACAAAACGTGATCATCATTTTTTCTATAAAAAAAAACGAGATGTGTACTTCACTTTATTTGTACTGGACAATGACATGATTGCATTATTATATTTTTAAATAAAAAAATACTCCATACATAATACTCTCTTTATTTTTAAATTGTTTTCACTATTTACTTCTAAATTATTTTTGATAATTCATCTTATTAAAAAATTTAATTCAAATATATAAAATTGTAAGTCTTGATTCAAATAACTTTAATGATAAAATAAATTATAATAAAAATATATAATATTTATAAAAATAGAATAAAACGAATAATTAAAATAATTTATGAACAGATGAAGCAATATTAGGTATGGTAGGTAGATGTTCAAAATATTGTCGATTCGAGGAGACTAGGACCGACTCTCCTGCAAGCTGCAGCCGTCCAAATTAGCTGCGTTTGCCAAGACAGACGCCGGGTCCGGTGATCGTCCAGATTTAATTAGTTTTGGTAGTTGTCCTCTGCCAGATTTTTCTCCCATAATTAATAATGTAACATGCGCTGTACTCAGGACATTTTCGGCGCCGGCAGCGAGACCTCATCAACGACGTTGGAGTGGGCCGTGGCGGAGCTCATTCGGAACCCGAAAGCCATGAGGCGGGCGACAGCGGAGGTACGAGCAGCCTTCGAAGCGCACGGGACAGTGCACGAGGACGCGCTCGGCGACCTCCGGTACTTGCACCTCGTCATACGGGAGACGTTCCGCCTGCACGCGCCCGTGCCGCTGCTGCTCCCGCGGGAGTCCCAGGAGCCGTGCCGCGTGCTAGGCTATGACGTGCCCCGGGGCACCACGACGCTGGTGAACGTCTGGGCGCTCGGCCGCGACGAGCAGTATTGGCCGGGGGATGCTGACGAGTTCCGGCCTGAGAGGTTCGAGGCCGGCAGCACGGCGGACTTCAAGGGTGCCGATTTTGAGCTCCTGCCGTTCGGCGCCGGCCGAAGGATGTGCCCAGGGATGGCGTTCGGGCTCGCCAACGTGGAGCTCGCGCTCGCAAGCTTGCTGTTCCACTTCGACTGGGAGGCGCCCGGCGTGTCCAACCTTGCGGAGTTTGACATGACCGAGGCGTTCGGCATCACCGCGCGCCGCAAGGCCAACCTCCTCCTCCGGCCCATTCTCCTCGTGCCCGTGCCCGGCGTCTAGTTTCCACCGAACCGTCAAAGGGTCGTAATAGTGTGCTCATTATCCACGTTATTTCTTGCCTCCGTCCAACGTGTTTACTTATCAAGCTAGAAATTTACAGCTTTAGTATTACTGCTATCAAGTATGTACTCTCTTCATTTTAAAATTGTTGTTAGCAATATAATTTTAAAATAGAGGGAATAGATTATTGAATAAGTACTACTAGCAGTTTGAATGTTTCCCTGAAATATTGAACCGCAATCACAGAAGCCAGAATATGAAATCAAAAAAAAAAATCTGTGTAAGATCATCTATATGATTGTCTCCATGTTGAGGCCTTCTGACGCTGTTACTGCAAACATCAGTTAAATTACGGTGTCAACTTACTTTCGTAGAGAATTTTTGTTAAATTGTAAGTAGTTTGATTTTGTCAAACCTTAAAAACTTACATTTGTAAAAGAAAATACATTCTATATCATGAAAAAAAAATCTGTTCACATCAGAGACTAGGAATCCACACGGATGCAACCACCTAAAAGCAAAGCTAACCAATGAACGCGCAGCGTAGACACCGTTGTCAAAGCGGATTAAAGCGAAATGCGGGGCCCTAGAGCGCCGGGGGCTCCCCCGCCTCTCTCTCCTGCCCATTGGCCCCCCTCCCCCTGCAAAATAAATAAATAAATAAATAAAAAACAGCGGCAGCTCCCAGCCGCAGGCTTCAACATCGAGCGGCAGGCACACGCCACCGGAGCTCCGGGGCCTCCCAAAAAATCCCCGTTTTTGTCAAAGCAGTATTTTGACTGCATTATGCTCAATGCTCTGCTCCTATAGCCGCACTTCTGGAGCACTCTATTCCAGCCACTCGAAGTCATGGCCACAGACATGGCGGCGTTTTCGTTCCCCGTGATCCTCCTCCTCCCACTCCTTGCGGTCCTCCCCTTCCTGTTCCTCAGCTACGCAGCGTCCCGCCGGCGAGACAGCGTCGCCCGGCTGCCCCCGTCTCCGTGGGCGCTCCCGGTAATCGGCCACCTGCACCACCTCGCGGGCGCGCTGCCGCACCGGGCCATGCGTGACCTCGCGTCGCGCCACGGCCCACTCGTGTTTCTCCGTCTCGGCGGGCTCTCTGTCATCGTCGCCTCCTCCGCCGAAGCGGCGCGAGAGGTGATGCGTTCGCGCGACCTTGACTTCGCGTCGCGTCCGGTCAACCGGATGCTCCGGGTGGCCATCCCCAAGGGCGCCGAGGGCGTCATCTTCGCGCCCTACGGCGACAGCTGGAGGCAGACCCGCAAGATCTGCACCGTCGAGCTGCTAAGCGCCCGGCGCGTCCAGTCCTTCAGGGCCGTCCGGGAGGAGGAAACCCGCCGGCTCCTCCACGCCGTGGCGTCGGCGCCGCCAGCGCAGGCGGTCAACCTAAGCGAGCTGCTGTCCGTGTACGCCGTGGATTCGTCTGTGCGCGCCATCATCGGCAGCCGGTTCAGGGACCGGGACGCGTTCTTGATGATGCTGGAGCGCGGGCTGAAGTTGTTCGCAAAGATGAGCCTGCCGGACTTGTTCCCGTCGTCGCGCCTCGCCATGTTCGTCAGCCGAATGCCCGGCAGGATGAAGCAGCACCGGCAGGAAGTGGCCACGTTCTTAGACGCCATCGTTCGGGAGCACGTGGAGAGCGGAGCCGCATCCGATGGCAAGGAGGACTTGCTCGACGTTCTGTTGCGGATCCAGAGGGAAGGCGACCTGCAGTTTCCGCTCACCACCGACAACATAAAGTCAGTGGTCGGAGTAAGCACCTGAATCCTCTAGGAAATGATGGTCAATCAAGTATATCATGTCGTTTTCCCACGATCTATTTATTATGAACTTTCGATGGGTTATGTGTGTCACTGATCAGGATATGTTCGCCGGGGGCAGCGAGACTGCGGCGACGACGCTGCAATGGACCGTGGCCGAGCTCATGAGGAACCCGAGAGTGATGCAGAAGGCACAAGACGAAGTCCGACGAGTACTCGCGGGAGGGCACGAGGTAACAGAGGACGATTTAAGCGGCCTGCACTACATGCGCCTCGTCGTCAAGGAGGCGCTCCGGCTACACCCACCCGCGCCGCTACTCCTCCCGCGGGAGTGCCGGAACGCGTGCCAGGTTTTAGGATTCGACGTGCCGGTAGGCACCATGGTGCTGGTGAACTCGTGGGCGATCAGCCGCGACCCCAAGCACTGGGACATGCCCGAGGAATTCCTGCCAGAACGGTTTGAGAACTCCAAGATTGATTTCAAGGGAACCGACTTCGAGTACACACCGTTCGGAGCAGGGCGGCGGATGTGCCCAGGCATGGCGTTTGGGCTGGCGCATATCGAGCTCGCGCTCGCCGGTCTGCTGTACCATTTTGACTGGAAGCTGCCGTGCGGGATAGAGGCGGCAGACCTTGACATGACGGAGGAGATGGGAGTGACGGTTCGTCGGCTCCAGGACCTCCTCCTTGTTCCCGTTGTCCGAGTGCCCGTACCCGTGGTGGTATGACCTGTAGAACCTTGCCGTTGTGGTAGCCTGTAATTCATTAGAGTGCATTGTGAATTTGTGATTTCTGAATCTGCCTCCATTATGTGTGATACAAAAATTAGAGGCGTTTGATAATTTAGGATTTATTTTATTGGGTTTCGACAATTTGACACGCTACCTCACTGTTATACACTCAAGTGTCTCGTATATCATTCATACATATATGTCAAATTATCGAAGCGATCACGAAACGAGTCGAGGCCTAAATCATCCAAAAAAAAATCTAAAAATCATGATACAAATGTACTTATCTCTGGGAGCACATCCAGCGTCAGGTGTGAAAATTGGTGAGCCAATTAAGTTGAGTTTATATTTAGGCGCTCTCTATTGAACTGATATAACTTTCCAAAATGATCACCTCCGAACTGAAAACTGGAACCAATCCAGCGTACATCACGGAAGCATAAACATCGATTCACCTATGGCTCAACAAGTTGAGCTTATATTTAGGGGCAGTCTACATACTGAAAACTGGAGCATTTTTTATCTCGCCAACACACGATTTTTGGAAGCCTTTAAAACACCAAAAAAGGGATTTTGTGGATGAAAAACATTAAGATAATAACTGAATCTATATAGAAATATAAATAATCAGACACCAAGGACACGGTATAGCATTTTTGGTACTCCTTCCGTTCACAAATATAAGTAATTTTAGCATTCAAAATTTGTTCCTCAATATATGGTCATTCTCACTTTTTAATACATCTTTTTTTTCAATATATTTTTTTCTCTTCTCAATAAATCTCTATCTCTATATCTCTTTTCTTTTTGTTTTTTGCATACCATACTTTTTCATTTTTCTTTAATTTTTATACCCAGAGCTAGAGCAGAAGGAGTACAATATTAGCTCGTATCCCAGCCATCTTGTACATCCCTCCTCTGAATCGCCCTGCTTTTTCTTGCCTTGGCTCGTGTCATGCCAAATCTTTGCTGCTCGCTCCGTGCTCTTCTTCTCATCTCTTTGTCTACCTTCACTGGTCTCTATTTTTCTTCACTTTGGTCTAATGTTATGGACATTCACCTGTAGAAAAGCCAGCAAGTGCTGCAGCTTATGACTTACTCCCTCCATTCTTTAATTAATGTTGTCATTGACTTTTAAATTTAACTTTGACTATTTATTTTATTCAAATTTTTTTGATAAATTTCATATATTTTGATATAACTTGATTTATCATTAGAGTTATTTGAATCACAACTTAAAATTTTATAAATTTGAGCAAATTTCTTGAATAAAAAGAATGATCAAAGTTGAATTTAAAAATGAACACTACATCAATTAAAAAACGGAGAGAGTACACAAGTCTGAGCATTCACCCGTAGAAAAGCCTGCAAGTGCTACAGCTTATGACTTATACAAGTCTGGTATTTTTTCTTGGAATCATCTAATTTCGTTTGGCAACTGAAAATTTGAATCCATCGAAACTAAGTTCGATTAAGCATCAAATGTATAAGATTTTTTTACTCTACAAATTGATCAAGAAAGACATATTTTGATGTCAGTCAAACTAGTATCAGTGTGGATGAGGCTTTGGAATTTTTTAGATTGTATAGTAGCCTCACTGAGCTACGGGCAAATCTAAGGCCCGTTTGAAACGCAAAAATTTCAATTTTTTTGCAAAAATCAGTTTAATTTCACAGAAAAAAATACAGAAATTATAAAAAAAATTCTCCATTCGAAACGAGGCCTAAGATTTGGCCGGATAGAAATCGTTTTGGAGCGAGAAAGCTCCAAGGTCCACTATTCTTCGGTCTGCAATCTCAGTTTACAAGCAACGGACGCGGTATGGCTAGACCTATCCTCCGCGGTTCAGTTTTCCGCGATGCTCGCTCCGTGTCAAAGTTCTTGCTGTCGGCATGCTGGCCGCATCCCCTCGCGTGCTAGCCGACTAGATCCGCCATTCGACCATTCCATCTCCCTTCTTGACATTAGCCAGTGACTCCGTTAGCGATGAAATGACAGAAGGATAGTTGCAGGTTCGTGGTCTGCACGGTGGAACCCGGCAGCGGCTTCGACGAGGAATGCATGGTTGCCGAATCTGTAGCCAGTGACTTCGATGAGGAAGAGGGAGTGAGGGAGGAAGAAGAATCTGTGCTGCGGGCCCTTATTGTTTGTTTATTCAAAAGTACTGGGAAGCCATCGCAACTCTTGGTTTGAAGATTGACCGAGCTAATGCTCAAAAGGGCTTCTCTGCATTGACACCTACCAATGCAGAGGATAGTGCTGCGTTGCTTCAAACTACCTTATAGATTTTTCCCTAGTTTATGAAAGACAAGTATCCGGTCCTTTATTTTTCCTTTGTCGGAGATAAAATCAAAGTCACGATCAGTAGCTCATGTTAGAGATTCCACCCAGTTTATTTCTAGTTTGGAATTACACTTGCTCCAGTCAAGCAAAGCTGCGGCTCTAGAAGTCATATGTGACTTTGACTAACTATGAATATGTGTAAAATAAGAGAGATGTTAGAGTTAACCACATCTGTCTATTTGATCATATTTGACGGTTAAATATAGTAAGATATCAAAATAGTGGATTCAATACCAAAAATAATGAATCCGAAACTAATTTTTAAAAATCGATGGCTAAAATTAATTAAAGAGTTGAAGTTACCTCCGATACCTCTTAAGCACCGTAATATCTCTCCTAAAATGATTACATGAAAATATGATGGTTTTTATGTAGAGAAGCGTTTCTTGTAACCAATTTTAATTTCACTCACTGTAAATGTAAAGATCTTAGTCAATCTTATGAAAATATTGAGCAAGCTACATAATCAATGAAGAATCTGTGTACTATTACGAAGCCCATTTTTTTATTAAAAAATGGCCAAAAAATGGACTGCTGGTGACAATGCTTACGTTATGTGCAATGAAAAATCTGGTAATAAAACAAGTCTATCTATCTGCAAGCAACTTTGTAGCTCAACTTTCTATATATAATGGGAAGCCTACACAATGTATTGCTCACACTGAATAATGCTACGTGAAGCCATGCGGCCTGGCGATCATTCCAGCTTCTGCAGCAGCCTTTGCTGCCTCCTGTTGGCTCTCATCCCGCTTCTCCTACTGATCTTCCTCAGGCGGCCGCACAAGTCCAGCAAGGAAGCACCGTCAAGGCTCCCACCCGGGCCATGGCAGCTCCCGGTCGTCGGCAGCCTCCACCACCTCCTCACGAAGCCGCTAATGCACCGTGCCATGGCCGACCTCGCGCGCCAATACAAAGCTCCCGTCATGTACCTCCAGCTCGGCGAGGTCCCCGCCGTGATCATTTCGTCCCGCGACGCGGCACGCGAGATCCTGAAAACGCACGACGTCGCCTTCGCGACGCGGCCGATGACCCTGAGCATCAAAGCCACGGCGCACGAGGGGCTGGGCATCGCCTTCGCGCCCTACAGCGACCGCTGGCGCCAGCTGCGCAAGATCTGTAGCGTCGAGCTGTTCAGCGCGGCCCGTGTGCGGTCCCTGCGCGTTGTCCGCGAGGACGAGGCCGCGCGCCTCGTCTCCGCCGTCGCCGCGACGCCGCCGGGTGAGCGCGTGAACCTTAGCGCGCTGGTGGCGGCGTTCGTCGCCGACTCGGTTATGCGCGCCATCCTCGGCGAGCGGTTCCAGAGGCGGGACGAGCTCCTAGAAGTATTGGAGGTGGGACTGAACAAGATCAAGCCCGGGATGAGCATCGGCGACATGTTCCCGTCGTCGAAGCTTTTATGCGCTGTTAGCGGCACGGTGCGGAACGCGAGGGCTTTCCATCGCAAGATCACAGCGCTCGTAGACTGCGCCATCGAGCAGCACCGGGAACGCAAAGGTGATGGGGATGACACCGCCGGCAACAAGGAGGACTTGATGGACGTTCTTCTGAGGATCCAGAAGGAAGGTGGCCTTGATTTCCCCCTTGAGATGGGAACCGTAAAAGCAGTCATCGTGGTAAGTCCCTGCTTCTTCTTCTTCCATAAAAAATGACTCGCTTATTTAAAAAAAAAATGACTCGCTTTTTGGTTTCCTTGCAAGGAAAAGATTTTTTTTAAAAGAAAATCTCTTGCCTATAACCTCTAAATAAATGTGAGACCTTGGCAACTTTGTGCTTTAGTCTTGTTTTTATTTTTTGAAAAAAAAAGCTTCAAACAGTACATGTAATCAAGTACTAGTGCTGAATAAATATGCTTTAATGATAACCTTAATGACCTCAAAGTCCACTCCTATCTATGGAACACGCAGGATCTCTTTGGTGCAGGGAGTGAAACTACAGCGACAACGCTCATCTGGACCATGTCGGAACTCATGAGAAACCCTGAAGTGATGAGAAAAGCCCAAGCAGAGGTGAGGCAAGCTCTGCGTGGCAAAGAAAGGGTAACAGAGGACGACCTAGTCACTCTGAAGTTTCTGAAGCTCGTCATCATGGAAACCTTGAGGCTCCATGCGCCAACACCCCTGCTGATGCCGAGGGAGTCCATGGAACCGTGCAAGATTCTCGGGTTCGACGTACCTCGCGGCGCGCTCGTCCTGGTGAACGCGTGGTCGATTGGAAGGGACCCCTGCTACTGGGACGCGGCGGAGGAGTTCAAGCCGGAGCGATTCGAGGATGTGAAGGTTGATTTCAAGGGCACCGACTTCGAGTTCATACCCTTTGGAGCTGGGCGGAGGATGTGTCCCGCTATAACGTTTGCCCAAGCGAACATGGAGCTAGCGCTCGCTTCCCTCCTGTACCACTTCGACTGGCAGCTGCCGGACGGAGCGGCGCCGAGTGAGCTGGACATGACGGAGGAGATGGGCATCACCGTGCGCAGGAAGAGGGATCTCTGCTTGCTCTCCACTGTTCGTGTGCCGCCGGCGTAGCTCTTACCAGAATAGTACTTGAAAGCTTTTACCAGGTGGTTTTCAGCGTGGCTGTTTAACAGTGTACTTGTTCACAATTCAGAATACATGCAGCATTGCGGGGTGCTCAGCTGCCCCAGTTTCATCTTACGTTTCATGTTATCCTGACATGTTCTCTCTAAAAAATTATCACGCCTCGAAAATGCGAGCTTAAACATGTGCCATTGAAGTCCACCGCGACATCGTCGGCCTCGAACCGCTCTGGCCGGAAGGCGCGTTCGGTGCAGCTTCACTGTGGCTGCAGCTGCACTACTCACTGTCACATAAAAAAATATTTTTTGATTTTCAAACTTCAAGTTTGACCTTTCATATTATTCAAAAAAAAATTGAAAATATAATTTATTTTATTATGAATTGTTTTATTATTAAAATACTATAAACATGACTTATTTATTTTTACATTCGCAAAAAAATTTAAATAAGATGAGTGATCAAATATTGTTTTTATATAAAAAATGATCTTTTTATGAGACAGAGTTAATATATATTATATACAGTAAAGTTGAATGGAATCGTTGTACATCTACAGCCAGAAGACTAACGAACAGGCCCGGAATTCCTCGGGATCGCCACGCCAGTACCGCCGCCCGTCGCGACCCAGGTCCTAGACGTTCACCAGCACCGTGGTCCCGGGTGCACGTCGTATTTTTTATCAAGTGGACGGCTGGAACTCCTGTGGGAGAAGCCGCGGCACGGGCGCGTGCAGTCACAGCATCTCCCGGGTGAACAGGGGCAGGTACCGGAGATTACCGAGCCTCTGCTCGGACACCGTCCCGTGCGCGGCGAAGGACCACCGCACCTCAGCCGGTCACCCGCTACGGATGAGCTCCGCCATGGCTCACTCCAGCGTCGTTGCCGTCGTCTAGCTGCCAGCGTCGAAGATTTCATGCACGCCGTGCATTTTGCAGAGAGCTGCTGACGAGAAATTGAATGGCGCGAAAATGACACCAATCTACTAACTCTATTTCTAAATTCATATTATCGTTGACTTTTAAAATTAAGTTTAACTGTACATCTTATTAAAAAATAGCTCAAATTTATAAATTTTAAAGTTATAATTTAAACAACTATACTGATAAATCAAATAATGACAAAGCATATGATATTTATTAAAAAAATTTAAATAAAATGAATGATTAAAATTGATTTTAAAAATCAATGGTGACGTAACAATAGAGGGAGTAAATAGTAGTAGCAGCTCACAACTGGTGTTTCGAAAAGAAAAATACATAGCTCACAACTGATATCTAACAGTTTTAGCACTTGTTCTACTTATCATTGTGATCGTGGATGTAATGTGCACCGCTCAAGAGTTTGGCAAGATTAGGAACAGATCGTGGGCTGCAGGTGAACTGGTTCGCACAGATTCTTCGAACAATCCATCATTTATGCGTAAACCAGTTGTACTCCCAGGATTTTATTAAATATCGTGTACATATAAATCCGCTGCTACTGACGGCTGCTACTCTACCGGTAAGGGCACTCTGACGACAGGAAGAAGCACGACGTTTTGCCGCAGCCGGACAGTGATTCCAACTTCCTCGGTCACGTCCAGATCCGCGGGCTCCATCCCGGGCGGCAGCTCCCAGTCAAAGTGGAACAAGAGATTCGCAAGCACGAGCTCCGCGTTCACCAGTGCGAACGCCATGCCCGGGCACATCCGCCGTCCTGCCCCGAACGGCGTGTACTCGAAGTCGGTTCCCTTGAAATCGACACTGGAGCGCTCAAACCTTTCCGGCACGAACTCCTCCGGAGTCTCCCAGTACGCGGGGTCCCTGCTGATAGCCCACGCGTTGACGAGGACCATGGTGCCCTTGGGCACGTCGAACCCCAGGACTCGGCACGCGCTCCGGCACTCCCGTGGAAACAGGAGCGGCGCCGGAGGGTGGAGCCGGAGCGTCTCCTTGATGACGAGGTGGATGTAGCGGAGCTTGCCTAGGTCGTCCTCCGTTACTTTGTGATGTCCCGCGAGCACGTGCCGGACCTCGTCCTTGGCCTTCTGCATCACTCTTGGGTTCCTCATGAGCTCGGCCATGATCCATTGCAGTGTCGTCGCTGCCGTCTCACTGCCCATTCCCAACGCGTCCTATATAAGGCATAGTCAGGTTATAGTCGCTTTTTTTTTCTTTTCAAAAGTACATAATGAAAAATACCGTGATAAATCAATCATAGGGCTTACTCCGACAATTGACATGATATTCTCAGTTGTGATGGGGACCTGGAGATCACCTTCCCTCAATCCCTCTGGATTCTCAACAGCACGTCGAGCAAGTCCTCCTTGGAGGAATCTCCAGCGGCTTTGTTCTCCTCGTGCTCCCGGACGATGGCGTCCATGAAACCGGCCAGCTCCTGCCGTTGGCGCTTCATCTGGCCCGGCATTCGGCTGAGGAACATTGCGAGGCGAGACGAAGGGTAGAGGTCCGGCAGGCTTAACCTGGCGAACAGCTTGACGCTGCGCTCCAGCAACGCCAAGAACGCGTCTCGATCCTTCAACCGGTTCCCTATGACGGCGCGCACAGCGGAGTCGGCCGCGTACGCCGCTATCATCTCGCTCAGGTTCACCATCTCCGCCGGCGTCGCAGTCGCCGACGCCGCCACGGCGCGGACTAGCCGACCGGCCTCCTCCTCGCGCACTGACCTGAAGGACTGGACTCGCCGTGCGCTGAGCAGCTCGACGGTGCACATGTGGCCGATCACAGGGAGCCCCCACGGCGACGGGGGCAACCGGGCAAGCCCCGCCTCGCCTCACCGGCGCGATGCCGCATGGACGAGGCACGCGAAGGGAACGATGGCCAAGAGAGGGAGCAGCAGCAGGTAATAGACGGCAAGCGTAGCCATGGCTATGCCGGATATATGTATTTATAAGCTGGGCATGACATTAACCATAGCTTGGACACCAAAGCAGCTGCGAGAGATGCACGTGCTTCTTGCATTGCGTTGCAGTCTTGCAGCCGATAACTCTCGTTCTAAAGGTTGACCATGCTCGTAGAAATTTCTTTAAGACGGAAATTAAATTGGACTTCCATTTCCCTGCCCTGGAAAAATATTTTGCTTTGACTCAGTCTGGGTGGACGGCCGGAACCTGCGCCGCTGATTACGACTGATCAGCTCGAAGTAAGTGTAAGGACAAACCAGCCGTCAGATATTGTATGCCAACAGATGCGTTGTACGAGTATACAGTAAGAAGTATACAAAGACTGCAGCAAATAATGGAACATTCACGGTTCATCTTCTTCCTACTTCTAGAGACTCTTTTTAAAGCTTTCCGCTCTTGATTTTTTAAATTTACTTTTTAATTCTTATGTGAAATGATTATGTGGTCTAGAGTGATTCACTTTAATTTTCTATAATAAACTTTTTAAATCAAAACAGAGAATCACTTTACAGAATAAAAAAAGCTATTTTTTTTTACTTTCAAACTTTTAATTCATCACAGAATCGAGCAAAAATTATTTATTTTAAAAAAATATTTAATAAAGCTTCTCGGATTGTGACTCAGAATCAAACTGGCCCTTACTTCTCCAAATCTTCAAAAGCGGAAGAAGCTCCCTAAACGGTTTTGATTTTTCGCAACCTGGAAAGAGGAGCGTATAACTAAAACCCACGACGCGAGACTGGAAATGATTCTGCAGCCTTTCCCCTCCACGCTGCTGCAAGCCACCGTCTCGTCTTGAAGCAGTAAATCTATACAACACGATGGATTCTAACGTTTAAAATGGAGTTACGGTTTACGAGAAAATTATATATAAAGTTTTAAACTGTTTATTTTTCTCACACCTCCCACCCAGTCAATGTCGTTACTAAGAGCATGTTTAACACGGCTTATAGCGGTTTTGGGTTTACGGTACTGTGGCTACAATAGCTATAGTATCATAATAAGCTCGAAAATCTTTGAAAATATCGTTTATTCGACTTGAGTGAAAATAATAGTTTGTATGAACAATATTTTTATTGGATATACAGTACACAAATAATAACATGAGCTGGTTGAAATAAGTTCTGTCAAAACATACTCTAAGTCTGTGATATACATAGAGGTGGTAAAAAGGCTCGGTGCACAGATTTTTTTATAAATCATTTCAACTTTTATTAAATTTTAATTCAATAATGAATAAAATTTCGATCATACTAATTGGATCCGATGCACTTTGTTAAAATTAAAGGCGCCTTACGTACAGGAAATCTTGAGATACTATTGTGCTCCAAGGCCCACCACCTTTCTCAGCCCAGCAGGCCGAAAGAAGCCCGCCACCGAGAAGGCCGGCCCACAGCCGCCAACCTTTTCTGCAACGGAAAAGAAATCTCACGCTGAACGGCCGCTTCGTGCAAGTCCTATACCCCCGGGGGCCCCGGTGCTCGGACGGTGGTGATCGAGTCGATAACAGATCGCACGGCAGCCCGGCCCTGCCGTCCAAGACTATCCAACCCGATTACCCAACCGCCTTCAGGGCTCAGGCCCCGAGGCCCATATAAATCAACACGCCGTCCCGTCGTCCTCCCGCTGATCCGATACAAGTGTACAACGAGATACCGTGGCTCACGGCCAGAATCCTACAACCTCCACCACACCCATGGCGGCGACCGTCGCGAGCCGCCGGAAGCGCGGTTCGGACGCCTTCCTCGAGGGCCCTTTCGCGTTCTCCTCCGACCCCGCGCCCCGCACGAAGCGCGGCCGGTGCTCGTCGTCGGCCGCGGTCGCCGACCTCGGCCTCAGCTTCCCGTTGGAGGTCGATCCGATCGAATCGCTTCGGCTTATTTTCCCCGGAGCGGATCCGCAGGTACGTAGGCCGTGCGCGCGCATCGATCAGTGTCTGCTTGCTTCTCGTTCCATGTAAAGCTTTGCTAATTTCTGTGATCAGGGAAGGGTAATCTTAGGAGTTATTAGTATATACTGATTACGGGAAATAAATCTACAACATATTGCAATAGGACGTACGAGGGAGTGCCGAATCGCATCCTGATTTGAATCTATCCGATGAATTTTCCAATCCTACTTCAATTTTCTCCATATTAAATTCAAAATTGCAAAAGTTGTGTCACACCAGTCCCAATGGTTACTGGGATGCAAATTTTGTGTTTGCTTGGATGTATGGTTGTGATTGACTTGCATGATGCATATGTTTTGCCATTGTTTGTGTTTGAGATGGTTACATGGTGTCAGATGGTGGACACAAATTTTTTGCTAGCAAGGCATTGTCTGGTCTTCAAAACACTTACTACTTCATAAGCACTGATCATTCCCAAACATTTGATTTATTGGCCTAGCATGGTTAGTAGTTTGATCCCATTGTTTCTGGTGATCCTTAAAATTATTTGAGGAGCAAGGCTCCTACAAGCAACACATTAGTCAGTAGGTAGGATGCAGCCAAGATATCCCTAAAATTCAACACTGCATTTTTTTTTCTTTTGAGGAAACCATTGTGGGGGCAATGTCCTCACCTGAATTTTTCTCATTGATCAAAACGCAAACCGTTAAGTGCTGCACTAGGCACAGAAATTACAGCAATGTGGAGGAAGAAGAGTACATTATACTATCTGATTACATCCACTATATAGAAGCACCAGTTTTCAATTATCTGCATGTGCATCGATGGACGAGATCTAACAGTCAACATCCGGATGTATTCCTGAAGAAGCCAGGCAGAGGCGGGCAGCAACATATCGATGTTGTCAACGCTGCAGATTTGTACTTGCCCTTATGTGTATGCCTAATTTCTTTCAATGAACATGCAGGTTCTGCAATGTTATTATGAAGCATCAGGAAATGTTTTGGATGCAGCAATCATAGCTTTCAAAGATCACATGGAAAAGAGAAGCACGGAATCTTCTCCTTCGAACAATGCTCCAGATAGGAACAGGGCAAACCATGACACCTTCAAACAATGCTCCTCTGAATGTATGACTTGCAGTTGGCAGTTTTGGAATATATTCTGTGAATCAATTTCACCATGAGATCATTAGATCCATTATACTCCCTCCGGTCTTAAAATATATTTTTTTAAACTGTCAGTTTTAAAATATTGACACCATTGATTTCTAACAAAGGTTTTTGTTACTGTTTGAGCCGTGGATACCGGAGGCCACCAGTTTGGCCGGTTTTCATGAAAACCGTAAAAGCCACTACAATAAACTGTAAAAACTGCTATAAATGCAAAAATAAAATTTTAGAGCGAAAATCGCTTGGTTTTTCTGTTTCACCGAGCGGTTTCCGGTTTTGATTTTTTGGATTTTCATTTTTTTTTCCAATTTTTTAATTTGTTGAAACCACACCGGTTTTGACCATCTGTCTCTTCCGACTTTTTTGAATAAGATGAATTGTCAAAGTTGATGTTGAATTGAACTGTGTCAATATTTTAAAATCGGAGGGAATATTTATGAAGATTAACATTCCTTAGTCATGCTATGATTAGATAAAATCCTTCTGCAGACAAGTGTTAGCTTAATCCTATGATTGCTGAATCATATATCGTAATTTAAACCTTACATTTTTTTATGCTGATTATTGCAGTTGATGTGCTAGAGGTAACCATTCCCACCAATGCCTCTGAATGGGCAGAGCTAGTTGTTAAGGAAATATCCTCTGCTTCGGATTTTTTTGACGCCAAAAAACAAGCATTCAAGATACTGGAAGTTTTTCAGAAATCTACATTGCAGATTGGTGCTGCTAAGTCAATTCAGGAGCACAAGGTAGTAAAGCAGATGCTTGGGTCGCTGCTTCACCAGAACGGTGTTTTGAAGCGAGCTGTCCATGTACAGCACAATCGGCTCAAGGACTATGAAGAGATGGTGCAGGAGCACACTCAATTGAAGCTGATCATCGAGAAGTACCAGGAGCAAATAATGGCGCTAGAGGTAAGTTTCTTATTCTGAGTTGTTTCTATAATACTTAGCACTCCCTTCTGATTTTGATTCTTTATTTCTGTTGCTGTGCAGAATAAGAACTATTTCTTGTCATTCCATCTTCAGCAAGCGAACAGACACAGCAGCATCTCCAGCCACCGAAATCCAGACGTCTTCTAACCAGTACCGGTCTATTGGTGAACACTACTGATAAGTGCTGCTGAAGCTGCAATTTGTGGTTCAAGCTTAAAGTGGAACCCACAAGATCCTCAAAAGTGCAAGAAACCTTTCTTGGTAAAATGAAATATAAGAAAGCATCTGTTTTTGGAATTGTTAGAGTTTAATGGTTTTTCTTTTGAAACGCTCAAGAGAGTTGCATCATCATAATGTTAAGATGAAAGAGTGTAGAAGACTCATACATGCCATGTAGCATGTAGGGCAAGTATTCAAACGTGTAGATCAGTTTAGGCCCATATTTTATTTTTTATGCGATGAGACAATAAAGGCTTTACTTCATTTCAAAGAATTATTTTACAGAATCAGATAAGAACCACTTCTACTTAAAAAAATAGTGTTTGGCAAAGGTAAAAATCATGAGCTAAAAGCTCTGTCAAAGGGCTCTTAATCTCAGTGAAGTTGTTGTATATTAGATACGCAAGATCAACAAACAATACTATAACTGCGACAGCTTCATATATTCATATAAAGATTCACGAAAGCGAGCTCCCACAACCACGTCGGCGTATAATACTAGGAAGATCTTTAGAGCTTCGGAACTATATCTTCATTTCTTAACATGAATCACACACAATAGCATGGGCAATAACATTATATATTGGATAGCAAATTGTACAAGCAACACCTTTAAAGGGAAAAATTGGACCTATTTGGTAGTTGATCCACCGATCCCGCATCCCTGTTACTGGGGTTATAGGCTAATTGTACAAGCAACAAGCCATATTGATATATTATTAGTCTGGAGAGGCCCCATCCTGCAGCTTAATCTAAAATACATCTGGATTATAACGTCCAGGTATAGAGTTGTTCTGCTGAGCCTGCTTGAGATGCATTGTTAGAGCATAATTGTTGATCTGCAGTGTAAGAATAAAAGCTTCTTCAGTTCATAAGATACTTAGAAAAGGTGCATAATCAAAGGACTAGGATTATTACCTCTAGAGTTCTCACTCGTTCCTGGTACTGCAAAACAAGCTGCTTCAAGCTCTGGACTTCCTGAGACCTCTCATCAAACTCCTTTTGGCGCTCATGTTGAATGGCAACCGCCCGCTTCAGGATAGCATTCTCCCGCAGAACAGCAGTCAACTGCTCCTTCAGCATCATGTTTTCCTATGTACCATGTAAAACATGTAATAACTTGTAACCATACCTTCCTCAGTTATCCAGTTTTCAAGAATTAGTGAAATAGTATAACTAAAAGATATTAGCAAAAAACATGCGTACCTTATGCAAGGATTGAGCAGATTCAGCTCCAGCATGCTCTATAATAGACTTCTCCAAAGCTTCCAAAGCTCTTGATGCACGAGCCCGTGCATTATCTATGTCAGAAGCATTTGTCATCTCTCTAACAAATAGCTCAACCCATTCAGAGCCATTGTTACTTTTCTGATAACTATCTACTGCGGGTGGATGTTCTGAAGGTGCACCAGCACTGCCATTAGGAATAACTGCCAAAGTATGCAGAATAGCAGCTATTGTCAGCAATGCAACACGCAAAACTAAGTTGTCATTGCAGCAATTAACAGAACACATTAGTAAATGTGTGAGACAATTAATTCATTTACTATGATGATAATTGATAATATCATCCTAGCTAGTACAAAGTTTATGTTCATCACCAAATGCAATGCAAAAGGCAGAGATAAAGTAGGATTTATTTAATTTCTGAAGTATTCACTCAATTACTCAAAGCGTAGTAAAACCATTGTTACGGAAAGTAAGATATATTATTAGTATTATTATTAGGTGATACAACCCTATAAACAACTTTACGTAACACAGAGCCAAACATGTGTTTTCAATTGGACAATGCATGATGGTGTAGAAATATTGAGGGAACAATGCATGGACTGTAAAGAGACTAAATGACTAATAGTGAAACAACAGAATTCTTGAGTAAAACACTTATGCAAATCTGAAAGAGATAATGAAAAGCCACATGCCCCATCAAGTCCTTTGCTTGGTGACAAGGATATGTAAAAGTTGACTTAAAAGGACAAGCAATATCACGATCATTGCTGAACAATTGCATCCAAGGAAAGTAATGGTCTTTGAGTACAAAAATGAAACCTTCCACAGATGTGTGAGTTGCAGCAGGGTGACCATTTTCAGGTTTGAAACCAGTGGAGGACAAGATAGCCTCTGTCGACTCCAAGCGCAGCTCATTTAATCTCTTTATTGCAGAATCCAAGTCATCTCCAGATTCTTCCAGAGTTTTTTCAAGCAACTACAGTTATTTCAAACAACCATAGTCAGCCGTGCCCCATATATGAGGCTAGTAGTTAAACATAACAATATTTATTTTCATTCAATAAGACCTAGTAGCATATACTAGTATACAACAATAGAAGTTAGGGATGAAAATGGGTCCCCATTAGGTAGTTGTGGGTCATCTCTCTAGTATAATTAGTTTATCAATTTGTATAAGTGGGATGAAATCCTAGTTCATTTAGTAGATTTTTTGGGTCGTGGGCCGACCCACAAATTTGAAAACCTTCATCCCTAATAGAAGTAATTTGAAATGTCCGATTCCACATCCATGAACCGGTGAGCATATGATCAAATCATTGGGATTTCTATGATGCATCAAAAATGGTCGCTCTAAATCATGGAGATCAAACTGCATCTCGCCGCCCAACTAACTAAAATGAAAACGAAATGGGGAAATGATAACGGAGGGCGGACCTGGGGATCCATATCGGGGAAGAGGGGGTGAAGCTGCTGCAGGAGCGCCTCCCGGTGCCGGTGCAGGGAGCGGCGGGCCCTCTTGGCCGCCGGGTGATGATGAGAAGAGTGAGGAGAGGGAGGGGACGGGGGCAGGCGCTCGTCGGCGAAGATGGAGGAGGACCTCTTGCCACAGACTACCGCAGACATGGTGCCGCCCTCCCCCGCCGCAGCAGCCTCCTCGCGCCGCCGGTTCCGCAGCTGATCCCCGCCGTCGCCGTCCTACTCCCGGCCGCCGCCGGCCATCTGGTCCAAGCTCCGGTCGCTCTCCCCTTCCCCCTGCGATCCACGGCTAGGTCTCCCCCCTCCGCCTCCGCGTCCGGCGCCGCCGCCGCCTTGATTGGCTCGGTTCCTGTTGGGCTGATGGGTTGGATTGGTTTGGTTGGGTACGTAACGCCTTCGGACTGGATCCCTGGCCGCGTGAGGCCGTGAGGGTATTTATCTCGCTGTCTCCGCCTCGGGTAGTCTGGTGGAGCGTCGGCTTGCGATTTTTTTTCACTGCTGTTCCCATGTGAAAGCGATTTCTTTTCATTTTTTCATTCCTGGCCGGTGGATCGTGAGTGTGTATATACCCACGGCAGCTTTGGAACGTGCTGTTTGACAGACAGGTGGGACCGAATGGAGCTTTTCCATGGGCCCACATCAGCGCCTTTTCTGACCTTCGTGGACTCGTCCTCTCGTGCCAGGCCCGGGAGTTGATTCCATTTTCGCCAAAGAAATGGAGTTCTTGCAGCAGTTCGTCACAGAAATTGAGATATGAAAAAGGCTGGTTGGGGTGAATTTTGATATGTGGAATATGAATCTGTCCTGCCCATCTCCCGTAGTTTTACCGCAGCTTCTTTACATGAACAAGCTTCCGCTGGTTTGTCTAGTCATGAAAATGATTTTATTTCAGTACGTGCATATGGGCTCGCACGTATTCATCGAAAGGTCATAGATAAGCTGCGAAAACGACCTCATATCTTTCATGGCAGCGACCAGGATTTATGTGATTTATGGCGGCGATGGTTTAGACGATTTCTTTGGGCAAGGAGGTTCCGTGGAACAAGCAAAGCTTTGCAAAATCACATATGAAACGATTCTCAATTTCCCCATGTATTCAGAAGCCTAATGCAATGCTGTGCGAGAATAAGTACAGTAAAAAGCAGCGGAAAACTCCAGAAGACAAATAAATGACACTAGACCATACATGAAAGAAGATTAGACGTAGTTAACTATCTCCAGTCTCTCCTGCTGGAGACTCACCAGTTGAGAACCTGATAACTGTACATACAGGTATCAACGTTTTATAATTACATATGTTGCAAAAAGGGGATGGGCTTACCATGCTCTCTCTCTCTCTCTCTCTCTCTCTATCAATCCATCTGGGTGTTTCTCCATTTCTGCCCAAGCTTACTCGAGAGAGTAATGTAACAAGCCCATTCAATATACTACTATCCTCCAAGACTTTCCGTGTAAACAAACAATAGTACAACATCACGACTCGCTTGCAGATTCCATTTGCATGGAGTATTGACGCTGATGTTACTCTGGCACTAGGAATGCTCATCATCATATAGCTTTGATCAAGCCGCATACTTTAAGATCTATTTCACAAGAATATACATTAATCTTCATATTTATCTGTCCAGCTGCCAGTTAAGGACTGTCTTCTTTGGAACAACTTCATCACTATCTTTTTCTGTCTTCACTACAGTATTTACAGCATTACGGATGACAGAATTAAGGCGCATTCTTAGCTGCGCGTTGTCAATAAGCAGATCGGATAACATTTTTGTGGTATCCTTATCAGTAACATTTTCCTCTACGCTGTTCATAGTTAATGAGGATTTACTATCAGAATAGTCACCATCATCAGAAGAGCCCTGTTCATCATCTCGTGAAAGAAGTTGAGCCTATAGTGACAAGAAACATTGTTAGTGGTAAGACAGCAATAATTATCTAAAAAATCACGGTGGCTACTGTTATGGCCAGAATCAGTTCAAAGGATGAGGAGATGCATCATTCAAGGTAAGCAAAGATGAATCTGAAAAACCACAGTTTCCATTCAAAGTCAAATGCTGGGGCATTTCCCTCAGACTGGTTAATCTACATGTATCCCTCTGCCATCATTCGGTGATTCTTTTTCACGAAGCGTGGTTGCCGTGCATCCAGTTTAGCAGTTAAACATCCCATTGTGTCAGACTCGTTAATATTCATTTGCAGACTCAAAAAAAAAGCTACACCTAAATTAAAAAAAAAACTCAACCTGCAGGGGTGAGAACACCCTCGCGGCATTATATTATGAAGAGCTTCTCACATAGGTCGAGAAAACCCCCAAACTCCTGCCCCACCCTTGCACAACGAAACCGTAGCCCATGTGAACGACCAACGACCTGGGAAAATCTACACATATAAACCAAGAGGCTAAGGAAATTAGGAATAAATTTCAACTATGCATGTCAAGACTGCTCCAGTCAAAGAAGCTATTGTTAGGCAAGCTCCAATCCTAAACAAAAGCAACCAAACTGAGTGCAGGAAATTGTCTATCAAATAGACTTGTGATTCATTTCAAAAACCACAAAGTTTGGCTCTCGGTAGGGTAATTTTCTTCAACTTCACTTATGACACCCAGTTCGACATCGTATCAAAAAAAGGTAGTTTCAAAGATGACTGGTGAACTACGCTGTTTAACTGCTAAGGTTCCAGCTTTGAGTTGAAAATGATAACTAGAGTTAGGGCTTCCTTAATAAAAGTCGGAGGATAATTGGTCATACCAATGACAACAAAAGCTGCCATAAATCTTACCTCAAGTTGTTAGGTTATAATAGAATTACAACATGATTCTCATAATGTTGGCAATGTTATAATTTATGACAAGAATATTGTTTTCTATTTTAAAAGTATAGTTTTCTATTTTAAGAAAAATTTAAAATTAAGTCCCATATACATCGATTTATACAAAAATTTGTAATTAAGTTGGACTCCTCTGAATAACTTTTGGTGTTCTCTAAGAAGATGAACTAGAGTTTGGTAAAGCAGGTCCTTGAACAATTGAGATTATACTACAATAATATTTAAAATTACCTCTGCAATGAGCAGACCTATTCTATTGTCCGATGTTGCCAGAAGATCTATTGCATCAGGCAAGGATGACGGATCAATAGTGAAGCTGTCTTGTTCTTCAGCAAGAAATTTAGCACTACATTCTTGTAGACGCTCATGCAGCAGTCTGCACTCAAGAAGAGCTTTTTGACGGGATAACTTCATGCGTACTGACCGCTGCTTCTCTCTATTAATAAACCTCTGGAACAAAAATACATATACCATTAGAAATTAGAGAAGAAACTGATTGCATACTTTCAATTAAAGCCATTGTTAATGCACAGAGCTTGAATTTAAGGAAACAATAAATTCATAAGGAATTAATTGGTTTGAAGTCAACTAAACTCATGAGATAGACACCCCATTGTAAGCATATGCAGTCTAGTTAATAAAGAATTGGTATTAAATTAAAATTCCATGATACAGGGTATATAAGGAGAAACTTTATAAATCCTTTTTTTTATGGATAAAGCAAACTTTGTCCATCTAGGGTTGACAAGACACAAGACATGTCAGTATGTCACATGGATTTGGAGAAATAAATAAACTATTCATTTAGAGAACAGTAACATTCTTTACTTGAGGCAGCATATTTTCAACATGCACAATGGCTTCTAGTAGCCTTCCCAAATAGGATGATCAGATGCATGAAACAGCGTTAAAATCATGAACATTCTGAAGCGGAAAGGAAAAAGGCAGGATGTCCTACCAAAGGTTTCTAACTATTGAATATGCTCTCTTTAGCTAAAAATTATTTCTTGAAATTACCAATTTTGCTATGGCTAAGACATTGCAAGGAACATCAGTATTATCATTATACCTCTAAATCAGTCTTTTCTTCGATATACTGACTGAGCACTTTCTTCATCTCCTTTTGGGAGTTCCTAAGAGACTTGACCTCTTTAACAAGAACTTTTATATCTGCTTTGGATTTCGCCTCAACTTCTCCGACATGCTGTTGCAAACTCTCAACTTCTTTCCGCTTGCTTTCCAGTTCTTCCAGTAACATTTCTCTTTCACCACTAGCAGTTGTTTTCTCGGACTCCACACGAGTTTTCTCATTCTGTTAATAAATAGAAATTGGTGATTAATATCCTCATATATGGCTAAAGAGATGAATAAGCCACACAAAACAGCCATGAAAAACTGACTTGTTCAGTCTTTAAGTTAGACTTCATCTCAGAGTACTTCCTGCGAAGTTCATCCATATCCCATTGCACCTGGGTAATCCTCTCTCTTTCAGCCAGGATAGCTTGTTGTAACGTCTCTCTACCTTTTTGCTTTGTAGCTTCCAACTCAACCTCCAAATCTTTAACCTACATCAGAAAAAATAAGTACCAAATATATTGCTTAATTTCCACATAATGATAATGTGACACAAATTTAATGAATATAACTAAGAGCATACAAAAACAAGAAAACAACATAACTTGGAAAACATATAATTTTTTACTCAACATAAGAAAGGTAAATTCTTTTTAAAGCACAATCTGAATATCTAAGAGCTCGATACATCACAAATTAAACCATATAAAAAGCAATACCTTTGTGGAAAGATATTCTTTGACAGCTGCTTCCTGATTTAGCCGTGCTATGAGATCCTCCATATCAGTTTTTGCCGTCCCTATTCTTCGTTGCATGGTGATCAAATGTCTAGTCAATTTCTGTTTTTCATCAGTCGGAAGGATGATCTGTGTGTCCATGTCATACAAAAGCGGCATATCTAAACCAGTAAGCTGTTCAGTTTCACTATTATGTATATCCATATTGCTTGGAAGATCCACATGACCATCCCATAAGGAAGTGCTAGGTCCTGGAGCAGATATATCGCTGCCTTGTAAAGAACTCAAATCACTACCTATACTTTCAGTAGAATCCTTCCGAGCGTGGCCTGAATTAGAATCACAATCATCTTCAGAAACCACTCCCCTGTAAGTCTCTACTGAACCATTTCTGCCATCATGTTCCAAAAAGACACGATTGCCCTTTTTGTGATTCAAAACACTGCTAACATGTTCATCTGCCTGATCTTTGGTTGCTTCTCCAAGCACACCATTGCCAGTTGATCCTGTCAGACTGTGATTGAACTGAGTGTGAACACCTGAACTGGGTTCATCAGGAGCATATGTACTATTTTTTGCAGAAGAATCTCCCTCCGAAGAACGTTGATTCCATTCTCGGAAATCTAAATGAGTAATACAGTAGAATTAATTCTTCTGCTAACATGCTTTGTGAGCACTATGAAGATAATGAAAATGCACAGCTTGGTGAATAAAAGTTAAATAGCACATACATGAGCGTGCAGCAGTTTCAAGTTCAAGAAAAGCAGCAACAGGAGCACTTCTTGACAAGTCAATGTCAGAAAGAAGCTTTTGCATCCACTCCTCTAAAGCATGCCTTCTCTGCAATCAAACAATTTTAAGAATCGCAATTCCAAGAAGCAAAACGAAACAATTGTACCAGTTGGTATATAACTTTCTATTGATATTGATTACATATTAAGACAATGCGAGTATATCAGTTTGTAATGGCTTATAGAACTAACCTCTTCTAGAAGCAACCTGCTTGAATTTATTCTTAAGAAAGTGTGCTTCGGTGGAGCAGGAGGAACATCTTTTCTGGGAAATGCACGCTTAAGCTGCAACACAAAGGAAGAATTTAGTTTGAAAAAACGGAATGGATACAGTGACATTTTGATATATCAGGAGCAAACCAAAGATGGAAACTGCAGTATGCCATTTTCTTAACATTAAGGTTCTCTAATAAGAAAAGATCAGAAAGGTACCAAGCAATCCAAGATAGGAACATCTGAAACATATAAAATCTTTATTCTAAAGTGAATTTGAAATGGAGAATGATGAAATGATTGTATGAGCTATATGTTAGTATAGGCGTATAGTATGGGTGACTCTGATAGTGCCAACAGATTAATTAGCAGGCTTTAAATCAGGATATGAAACAGTAAATTTTAAATTGCCTTGCCTCAACTTACATCAGAAGATAACTTCAGAAAGTCACTAAACCTTCGGAGAACTCCATGGCTAGAGCTAAAGCCTTCTGGAGACTGTATACCAACATGTATCCTGTAAAACTGTCCTTTATGGTCATTAAAGGGAGATAAATAGTAACACGGACAAAATATACAAACATTAAGTCATAGGCATGATAACTGATGATCAGTCTTTACCCTTTTTCACTCATCTACCAAATTTCTCAATTCTAGTGCAGCTCTAGCTTATTTTATTTTAGCATGAGCTAAACACTAGTAACAGACTAACAGTGCACTCCCTATATGGAAACGCAATAAATGGTACAAGTGGGGAAAACATGATGGAAAATGATATAAACGTTACTCACAACTACAGATTTCAAGAAGCTGTCAGCAGTCACACCAGCTTCTGGTGTTTGAGCAATCCAAGAAGGTATCATCACACAGTAGCTCCAACCAGTTTGCGGGTTATGTGGCCATATTGTATTCCTCCCCTCCTGTGTATAATCGATATGATATGTCAATAATGCATGATCTAAAACTGAAATAAATTGTGTATGCAACATGGCATATTCTCCATGGAACCACATTGTAGAAGGCGATGGAACCCTGATACTTGTTTACGTAGCACTGCATTTCGCTGATCAAACAAGCAGAATCTCCACCAATGCGCTAACAATGTCACTGGTCATGTAAACTAGTGACCGTGAAAAATTGATAACTGAGACAACATAGACAGGACTAGAGCTATCGATACACTAAGCGATGTGACATAGTCCTACAGTCAGATGGAGTTCCAAAACATCTCGTCCATGTAATTGAAAACCAAAATTCCAAACACCTAGTGACCACAAGCTCACTGAATTAACCATTCAGCAGCCACAGAAAAAATGGCGCTGACCAGTTTGATACCCCACACATGAAGCAGCTAGCTTGCTAGCATTAAACACTAAGATGCTTAAGCCACATCGTGTTCGAAGTCTCCTCCCTTAGCTGATCGAGACTCCAAAGCACAGCAAACCCACAAACACCACACCGAAGCGAGGATATCAGCGTCGCATCTAGTCTCCTCGCGGCACTACCACCACGGGATGGGAGCTCACGCCGCCAACTTGGCACCCTCATCCGCCAGCGAGATCAAGAGCCAGTCCAACCTAGCTGGATCAGGACGAGGGGAGCGAGGGAGCAGTTGGGGCTAGGGTCAGGGGATCATCGCGGGGGGCTCTTACCCATCTCTTCGGCGGCGGGCTCCAGTCCATGCCGAGCGGCAGCGGCGAGGTGCCATCGTGGCGGTGCTTCGGCGGGCTGAGCGCCTTCTTCCTCGCCGACGACGTCGCCATCGCCGCCCGCCGCCGCCGCGGGGAGGGATGGGTGATGGTGGGATCTCCCGAGGCGTGGCGCCGACGAAGCCTGAGCTAGGAGGCGGGATTAGGAGAGGGCAGCCGCTGAGCCCGACGCGGAAGCGGACGAGGACGCTCCCACGGTTGCATCCACCTGTCAACGCCACCGTCTGACCTCCCTTCCCTTCCCTTCCCAGCCGGCCGGACGTGGCCCGGTCGGTCGTTTGGATCGGTGCAGCGTGGTTGGGATTCCACCTAGGCTTCTCAGCCCCACTAGGCAGGGGAGCTTTACACTTGTTCTTGATTTTTCTTTTTTTTTTAGTATTGTTTACTTTCGCCTCACAATTTGTATTTGACGTTGGATAGTTTAGTTTCGAGCTAACTAAGCTTCCTTTTGAATCCATGACTATTGAGGCAGATTCTTGCCACATTTTTTTCCCCTTTTTGTGAGGAACGCAAATGTCACATACACATGTCCGTAGTTCACATAACCTCTCAGAAAAAGAAACCAAACGGATCAAAAGTACTACATATCAATCACAATCAACAATTCATCATCCAGGATGAAACGCCCTATGCATGACACAATTCTTAGCAAGATACGGAGAAAACAAATGTTTCTTGTACGAGAAAATGTAACATCCACTTTGGTGATAGATGCTTTAAATCCAAACAAATGGATGTACTGCATGCATTTGCTTAGAAAAGTCGCCGAAGAATTGTAAACCATAATCTAGTCCATCCTGGCCTTAAGCACTCGCTCTTGTACTTCAGTTGGTGTTCTGTGTTCAAAAGAACATGTCAAAGATGCAGAAATACTACTCTTGGAAATGTAGTGGCATAATGACTAACCTGTTTGGACATTCCTACCATACAAAATATATCATTTTACTCCAAACTTGCATCCAACCTTGGTTATTATATTTTACACCGTTCATTATTTCATTTCTACTGTATCATTACTACTGTCCAGGGTACCACTAAAGAGACTTATTAATCACGTAATGCAAAAGCTGATAGCAGAAGGGTGGATGAAATTGGGACAACAATATTCAACAGATCCAGTGAACTTACAAAAGCAGGACATAGCCTCCCCATCCACTAAGGCAATCACGATCAACTGATGACAACAGAGCTTGGGATATAGTCTCGACAAGTTCTTCGGGTTCCTTTGTCATGGAAAATATTAACATAATGTCAAGCGGGCTTATTTAACTTCCATGTAATGGTAGAAAACGTATATCTTTGCAGTCTATGACCCCACATAATAAGGCAGACCCAACAGAAACAAAAAAACACATTGTTGACACCAAGAGAAACAGGCTATTAAAGCATTTTGAAACACATACCATGTTTGGCTTGAACATAGATTCACAAGCACCATAAAGAGACTCTGATGCTGTCCCAGAAACAACAAAATCCTTGGCCAGTTCCCTGCATAGAAGTAACACATTTCTTCAATCAGCTCACTAGAAGATGCACCAAGGCATAGGAAGAATAAACAGGTAAACAAAAGAATAAGGTGGTTCCTTATAAATCCCCTAGATGGCCTCAAGTTCTAAGAAAAACAACATTAAATTTTCATCAAGTTCACCCCTGATGAGGACGACTGAATGAGCAAGTTACAAATGTAGGTCATCATTAAAAATCTAGGGTAAAACTTCGAATGTGCACACATATTCATGACTTTCAGACTGCATATTGTTTCAAAGTTGTCAGGAGGGTGAATCCAATATGAAGCATCCAGATTGTCAATAAACCACAGTGGACATAGAGAAATTAAAAATGTTCCTGATCTATTGCATTTATTTGCATTGGTGTCAAAATGAATTTATAATCTGCCAAGGGAACAAAAATTCTATACAATGGTGGAATATTGAAGCAAAAATCAGCTACAAGTGTATTTTAAAAAAAAATTAAAAACATAAATGATATATAATACATACTTTGCTCCAATGCAATCCATGGTACAAATAAAAGGCTCATTGTCTTCTCCAAGTCCAGCAATGACTGGCTGGCAGAAATACGGACCAAATCTGAAATTACAGGGGCATTAATAGTCAGATAAACAATCTCTGCAGTCCAATGAGAAGGAAAATGGATTGGATCTAGATAACTCGCTAGTGATACTGGTATACAGTACAAGCTAATTCTGAGCACTAGTAAGTCAAAAAGGCTGTATGACAACTATCAAGTGCGTATCATCGAAGTTTTAGGTTCAAATGATAACGATGCAAGGTATTGAATGCTCAGGTTACAATTAGCAAAACGAACTGCCCGTTCGAAAGGTGAAGATGTAATATTCCCAGCTCTAAATGAAGTAATGGACCAGCTGTAACTATATCACAACTCCGTAGCTTAGGTTCTTAGAAAGAAAATTTAGCATAACCCACGTGTATATGCTTTACAGGTGTAAAAGTGCCTTAGCCCTAAATGTGGGTGCCGCCTACTCTAAAACATACTTATGTCAACACTAGAACAACAGAATATCTTGACCTTTGTGGGCAAATATATCGAGCAATTTGCCAATCATAAACTTCATATGCCAAAAAAGTTGCATCAGACTGTGGAGCAAATATATCGAGCAAATTTTGCATGATTTGTGTAAGCTAAGATCTGACACACTGTTTCGATTGATTCAAAGGAAATGTCAGAGTGAAATTCTATCATAGTCACTACTCAGTAAAAAACTATAGAACACCAAATTGCTGAAATGGTAGAACTCACCTCTTCTCGTAGAGGAGAGCGGAGACGAGGCTAGCGAAGGTCTCGGGCTTCATGTCCCTTTCCTCGCGTAGCTGATACAGCTTGTGCCTAAACACCAGACGCTGGTACCTGCACAAACACCTAGCCCCTTAAGACCCTGAACAATCGGAAACAACCCAAGAATAAAAAGCTCGACGGGGAAGAGGCCCAGCAAAATGAGACTCACAGCGTCTGGGCGTCGGTGGCGAGCCCAGAGAGGCCGATGTAGAGCTTGTCGTGGATCTTGAACACCCTCTGGAAGTCGGTCGCGACAGTCTGCAACTGCACGCCCAGGCGCCGGTCGCTGGCGATCGCGAAGCAATTTTTCCCCACCATCGCCACCACAGCGGACCCGTTGTACTCAAAGATCTGCCAGACGAGGGGGACGGAACCCGTCAGGAATTCGAGATCTGGGGAGAAGGGGAAAGCGGGGAGGCGCTGCGGGTCGGGCACTCACCGACATGGCCGGAGCGAGGAGGAGGACGTCGAGGAGCTCGCGGCGAACGGGCGAAGGCGGAGGCGACAGGGAGAGACGGGAGAGTGGTGGGACAGTGGCGACGGAGGTGGGCTTATTCGGTCGAGTTGGGCTTCTTGGTGAGCAAGAAGGTCCTGCTGTGTTCCGGCTTCAGGGCCTTCGGCTTGTGTCGTTGTCAACTCTTTTTTCTTTTTTTTTAAACGTGCCAATGTCTAACTTTGAGATCAAGAGAGTAATAGACTCTGACGTGTGGGTCCGAGGACCCCGTTCCTCACGTTTTTTTCTCGACTTGTTCCTCATGGTTAAGGGCTCTTTGAACGCAGGTTTTTACAGAAATTGTGAAAAAAAAAATCATAAAAATTAATTCAATTTCACAAAAAAATTTGCAGAAATAGAAAATTAGAAGGTCTAAGCTTGGAAAAAAAAATAACATGGCCGGTAAATATTGTTGCATGAACGGCGGATGCATTAGTCCAAACTAACACCGTGACTTTTCATCCACGCCCAGGACACGTCGACCCCACACGCAGCCAGCCCGCCACCTCTTGCCCAAACGGCAGCGCGTCTGTTGAGACGCGTCGTCCCCAAACCGCGTTGGGGTCGTCTCCCCCGTCCTCGATCAAAAATCACATCCAACTTCCCCAACACGAGCGTCCCAACAAATTCCCCATTCCCCTCCTCGCCTCCTCGATCCCCCACCCCGATCTCTTCTCAATCTCTTCCAAACCCTAGATCCGCGCTAGCTCCGGCCGACGCGCGGCGATGGGGAACCCGGAGAAGCTGATGAACCAGATCTTCGAGCTCAAGTTCACGTCCAAGTCGCTGCAGCGGCAGGCGCGGAAGTGCGAGAAGGAGGAGAAGGAGCAGAAGCTCAAGGTGAAGAAGGCGATCGAAAAGGGCAACGTGGACGGCGCCCGCATCTACGCGGAGAACGCCATCCGCAAGCGTACCGAGCACATGAACTACCTCCGCCTCGCCTCCCGCCTCGACGCCGTCGTCGCCCGCCTCGACACGCAGGCCAAGATGCAGGTCATCGGGAGGTCCATGGGGAATATCGTCAAGTCGCTCGACTCCGCGCTCGCAACCGGCAACCTCCAGAAGATGTCCGAGACCATGGACCAGTTCGAGCGCCAGTTCGTCAACATGGAGGTGCAGGCTGAGTTCATGGAGGGCGCCATGGCCGGATCCACCTCCCTTTCCACGCCTGAGACAGAGGTCAACAGCCTCATGCAGCAGGTTGCCGATGACTACGGCCTCGAGGTCTCCGTTGGCTTGCCGCAGGCTGCCGCGCACGCTATCCCTGCCGCCAAGGATAAGGAGAAGGTCGATGAGGACGACCTCTCTCGCCGCCTCGCCGAGCTTAAGGCTCGTGGCTGAGGGCGTTTCAGGATTGGAGCCTCCCAGGTCAGGTGATGACAATAGACATATCCTATCTCTGGCCTCTTCTGCATGGACCTTTGTACTGCTGTTACGCTATGTAATGATCGTGTGTCATCAGTTTTGGTCACATCCAGTAGAAGTTGAACTAAATTTCATATCAATAGTGCGTCATTTAATTTTTTTTCCCCACTTGTAAAATGTTAATGGGATGCATTAGTATTTTAGATTTTTACAGGTATTGGCCTTGCCGCCTTGGCACCGATAAGAGATAAATGTGTTGTGCGTAGTAAATATGCTGGTACCATAGATTAAAGCTTCCGTGGATAGGATCTTGTGAAAGCGCCATTCATGTGACAAGAATTCCTAGTAGTGATTAAATTGTTCTGTTCAGTCCTAAAGACTTTGTGGTCTCACCATAATATTTGGAGATAATTCTTTATTTGGCCCTAAAAATGTCACGGCTTCCCTTCTTGACCCTTTCAATTTGAACTTCCCTATATGGCCTAAAATCAATTTTTGGATCCTTACTTGGCCCTTCCGTTAATTTCGTCCCCTAACAGTGTTAAGTGAGGGATGAAATTACGATTTTACCCTTAGGTGTTCTATTTATTTCATTTTCAGCATTTTTTTCTTTTTTTCATTGTTTGGTAATATGATAATTGTACAAAAATTGTTTAAAACCTATGTGTACGGACTGCTGCATAGCAAAGTTTATAATTATGATATTATCAAACCATGCCCAAAAAAAAAGAAAAATAATGCTCGAAATGAAACAAATACAAAAGCAGGGGTAAAATGGTCATTTTATGCTCCACTTAACACCGTCATGGGTCAAAGCTGACGGAATGGTCAAATAAGAAATCAAAAATGGATTTTAGTCCATATAGGGAAGTTCAAATCGAAAATGGTCAAAAAGGGAAGTGGTGAAGTGGTGATTTTTTAGGGCCAAATAAGGAGTGCCTGTGTCCTGTTCATTGTTGAGCTTGGATTATGGTGGTCGAATGCTTATGTTATACAAATAGTTCAGTCTAAGAGTAGGCGCTGTTTGTCCTGAGCAACCTACCACCGGAAGCACTATTGCGCTATTTAAGAGTACATAAGTTGTTCCATAAGCTGTAAGAACCAGCTAAATTTTAGGGACTTGTATAACAGATACTCTCTCCATCCCTTTTTACTTGTTGTTTTAGGTGTGGGCACGGGAATTAAGAAGAGGTAGAGATGGAAAAGATGGGATGTGCTGAAAACAAGGAGGAAAGAGACAGAGATAAGTATGTATTGGAAATGGAGAAAGCTGTATTGGGAAGCGAGAATGATAAGTAAATTGAGAAAACTTGGAGGCTCTAGAATGACAAGTAATATGGGACGGAGGGAGTACTAGTAATGTGGCAATAGCGCTTGAACTTTATATCACAAATGTGCTCATTTTGTAACCAAACATAAAGCTTCTTAATTTATTGCTGGTTCTGTTTCACTGCTGATACATCAATGTCCCCCCATGTTGTGAGCCAATGCTGCAATATGTTCAGGGGCCTTACAAAAATAAATAATATGTGTGATTTTTTTACTGCATGAGGTTTGTACCTTTGCTATCTACCATATTTTATTCTGAGTTGTAATTTATTAGGTCTGTTAATGGTTAATTGTAAAATATAGTGCTAATGTCTTCTAATTTATTGTTGACTGAATATAATGTTACCTTCTTTTCTTCATTCCACTGCTCTGCCTTTTGCATTACAAAAAATGCTTTCCCTGTACGCTCACCCATTTTTTGAAAATCTGTTTTATATATATTAACTTCAGTGTCCCTCTTCTTGCAGAGGTGCTGATGCCAAGTTCTCACGAGCTGCTGTTAGCCAGTGTCATACTGTCATGTGGAGGGCTCCATTACTTGAGAAATTCTTATATAACTGTTATCCGCAAACGTTTGTGTTGGCATTGTCTTGTGCGGTCCCTGGACGTCATGAAAACTTTGGTGTATGATATTATGAAATTGCTTATCTGTGTGGACTCACAAACATGTGTGATTTCTGTGTTGCTTTCTGAAAATTTTCATGGTCCACAGCTCACCATATATGAAATGCCAGACTGTGTATGACTAAAACGAGCTAGCTCCAGCAGTCCTGCTCCATTTTGAAGAGGCCAAAAAATTGCTCTATATATTTATATGGTTTCTATGCAAACAATGGAAGAACAATGTAAAGCTCTGGTCCAAGTATCTTGCGGTATATTTCATTTGGGGCATTTGATAACACAGGTTGGGCCCAACATGCTCTACGGATAATCCCGGGACAAATTTGACCATGGTAACATAGTAAAGAGAGAAAAGGATAAGCGTATATACGGCCGAAAAAACATGCAAGTGTGAATGAAAAATTGCAAAAACGCAGGTTGCGAAGCCCAGAGGATGCCGGGAGGGCGGCGGCTCGATCGTTATCCTTGCACCGTTGCGAAACCAGCCTCGCCGCCTTACCACCCCAGCTGGGGTTACAAGCTCGGGCACCCAATTGGCAAGCAAGTTGCGCAATGCGACATCACACGGTTATCTAGGCAATGAATAAAGTTTGTCCCTGTCATTTGTGAATCACACCACACGACTATACTGGGAGTGTCGGCAGAGAGTCAGCCAGATATTGACAAGCACCTCGTGACAAGGCAAAATCATCTCGGATATGCATAGATCTCTGAACAATATGTAGCCATACGGCCTAACCGAGATCGACACGAAGTAGTATACGGCGCATTGCACATGGGGTACCATTTTCTATCATGAGGATGATAACCTATATCCCACTACTCGGTAGTATGCATTTTGATCTTCGCAATTGTTATACGGAGTATTTTCTATTAGCTTGGATCGTCCGACGCAATGGGAGACGGTAGTTACAGTAACCGAGCACTCCCTCCATTTTAAAATACAAGCATTTTTTAGATTTAATCAAAATCAAATTTTTATCACTTTAATCATTAATAATAAAAAATTAATAATATTTTATTATATAAAAATTATTTTTTTATTTATCGTGAAATAAATTTTCATAAAAAATATATTTTTTATATTAAAAATTATGTAAATTTTTAAATATTATTAGTTAAAATTAGAAAATTTTGACTTTATTTAAACTTAAAAATGCTTATATTTTAGAACGGGGTACTTGTCTAGCTAAATATACCAACACCAGCTCGTTAACGGAATCTTACATCCATCTTCACATGCAAATGCTACTGCTACGAGAGTGGGCCGAGTGGCCACTCGCTCGTCCAATCAAAGCGCTTCGCCGGAAACCTAGACTAGACTGTCGGCGATCGATCGATCGATCTGGACTCTCCAGAGGCCAGCCGGCACGAGCAAGACCACAACAACATTGGCAGAAGATCTAGCTGGCTCGCTGCTGCAATGGATGGCCACAACTCACGAAAGTGCGAAACGAAAGAGAGGACGGAGAAAGCCGCTGCGGCCAGCGGGTGTCTGTGTGCGGCCGCCGCGCTCGCCGGGGTTCACGAGCCACATAAGGCCATTAGCGCTGCCCCGGCCCACGCACAGCACGCATGTCACGGGCGCCGCCGCGACCCGCGAGGGCAGAGGCTAGCTGCCGAGAGCGCGGCCGGCGCAGATATTATCGCCGGTCGACGACGACTGGCCCACGCGCGCTCGCCCGTCCCGGTACAACGGATCGATGTGGGTGACTGGCCTCCGCGCCGACGCGGCGGTGATGAATGGCATGCATGGCGTCTGCGTACGGTCATGGCGGACGCGCCGGGAGGACGGACTCGACGTAGAACGTTCGTGCAACGGTGCTGGCGCAAGCTAGTACGTCGCATATATGCAGAGTCGACCGCGCCTTCGACGGTGTGCACCGATCGAGCGGACGCGAGGATATCGCGTCGGTCTGTCGGCCAGATCCGAAGAAGGCACGCGAAGTTAAAAACTGGCACAGCCACTTGCAACACGCATCATGGATTAGTCTAGGTCTAGGATATATGCAATAGTGTTTATATGTCCCCTCGCTCAATAGTTCCCCGAAGCTATAGCTTGGATTTTACAGTCACCAGCTGTTGAAAATCCAAAGCTAGTGAACGTGTACTTCAGTCAATCTTGTGATTCCGGATCATCCATCATCAGTTTCCCCACCCCAGTAAAAATCAACATATTGAGTCGCCAGTACGCGCGTAGTCACCCCGGCCGGGCACACTTGAGCAAGTCCAGACCACGCTAGATCGTAACTAATAGAGTTCACCCCCCCCCCCC
>BCLF01000008.1:1848611-1859715 GCA_001602275.1 Zoysia japonica | reverse complement strand
TAGCAGACAAAATTTCTCGATCATGCGAATCTAACCAGAGTATCGTTACTGTAATTCAGTATATTTCCCTACAATTAACATAACAATGAATTTTTTCAGGAAATGAAAGTACTCACAGATAAAACATCTTCAATATTGCTGGAGACATTTTCAGCGACCTTTGTGATTGGCCTGCGATAAGAAAAGGTGGTGAAGAACTATTTAGCAACTCAAATTTGCAATCAGTAATCTACTTTCTTTACATAACAATCACATCTGAGCTGAAGCAAACATATTTCTTGTCCCTATCAAGGTTATGTGCATCAGAAGTGAGTTTAACTGGTGAGAATTAATTGTGCGCCTAGTCAGATTTACTGGTACAGAGTTGTTAGTGAAAACTGACTCTAATCACAAGTACTTGGAACAAACTAGTATGTATGATGTAAAATCCTGGTTGAGACTTTGCAGAATTTCTTCAGTATTTCTGAAACATCATGTTTTGCTACTACTGATTCATACGACACAACGAAAAAAAATCGACAATTTGCACTGACAGGCACCCGCAAAATCTGAAAATTGGCTCACCAGGAAAGGTGCCCAATCAGATCAGCCACCTGGGGGAAGTACTGAGCAAGATGCAGGAGTGTGAGGCCGAAGAACAGCACGAACCCGAGAAGATGCCTGAACCCACAAGAACAAGAACACCACCAGCGTCAGCAACAAGCAAGTAGCCTCCCAAGACACATCCAAGAAGCAACGGCTAGTGTTGAATGAACCCGGTCACTTACGTCCAGATGTTGATGGTCTCGTTGTGCCAGGAGAAGAGGCTGAGGACGGCATTGAGGATGGGCCACTCGGAGCGGTAGTAGTTGAGGATGAACTCGTTCTCCTTCATGTAGTCCGGCAGCTCGTGGTAGCTCACCAGCGTGTACTTCTTCTCCCCGCCGTCGCCTTTCCGCTGCCGCCCCCGTTTCTTGCGTCCTCCTCCTCCTCCTCCAGCTCCCTTCATGGTCGCGGCCACCTCCGGTGCTTCTTGCTGCGCAATCAGAGTCACAGTACCCTCCGCGCTCTCCATGGCCATGGCCTCTCTGTGACTCCCTCTCTCTCAGCTGCCCCACAGTTTGTCTAGAATTATCGCAGGACCAGAAAGGCTATAAAGGCCTTGGGGCTAGAAACAGCGTAGCAGTGCTCGTAGTGCGTGAGCAAACCCAAGGGAGCAATTGTTGCAAAGAAGGCAAGAAATGCGAGGAGTGCGGTGCTATTTAAGCTGCTACTACTGCTTTTCTTCTCCTTTTCTCTTTTATTATTATTGCCTGGATTGATATCTCTTCGATGCGTCCAAGCTGAAATGGAAAATGTCCAACTTTATGTTGCTCCAGGGCTCGCATAGTCGCAGGTCGTTGGCCACGTATAGTTGCAATTAAAATCGCAAATCTAAAATGCAGTATATCTTTCCGAGTATGGCGTATGTACACGCGAGTGATCCAGGGGGCTGATTGGTTTGAAGTGGAAAGTGACGAGTACAGATTAGAGCAGGAGGACAACCGCATCAAATACTGTTGAGATTTGAGAAGGTGAACGAGAGGCCCGTTATCAATCATTTTTTTTTTCTAGAGAACGAACGGCAGAAGAATCAAAATACCACTGGAGCAGAAGAGCACAAGTCACTGGCATGTGGACCCATCCTTCCTAAGGGAATGTGTGTACTAGTGTCAATGAAACATCAATTTTGTTAGTAGCACTTAGTAGGAAAATGTATCTTTCATGTCAACAAATCTGTACCAAAGCTGAGAAGAAATACTTTTAATGCTTAATGTGACTTTTATCCAACAGTTACACTAAGGTTCACAAAATTACTGTGCACGGCAAGGATAACTAAGACGTACTGTACGTACCAATGATCAAGCCATGATGTTCGTAGGTCTCAATTAACCAGTTTCAGTTTATCCCGGCAGCAGAATTAGGTGGCTGTTAGCCTGTTGCGGCCTGGGCTGTCGACGCTGGGGTCGTCCCTTCAACCCTTTGACCCGTTTACGTTTGTTGGTGTTCGCTGGCCATCCATCTAACCAACAGCTCGCAATGAATTCTCCGGCGAGTGAGTCCTCGTTGCTCCCAACAAGTTCTCGCTGTGGCGTGCGGGGTCGGCAACCGTTTGATGAAGACGCGGCGGCGGCCCCGGCCGGCGACGACGACTCGTCAAGAGTTCAAACCTCCAGTGGTCGACCGGTGATGGTTGGGAGTTTCCAACCAACTCCGTCGTCCGGCAGGCCATGCAGATCCCCTTGCCGTTGGCAACGGAAGCTGCCTTCGATGGTTTTGGGTGTGAGCTCGCAAACGTGCGGCCTTCAGATGAGGTGACCCGTCCAGCCGCCTAGCTGCTTGATGGTTCGCGAAGGACGGCGAGTGGATGACGCGATGCGTGGCTTCAGACTTCAATACCGGGTCAAAGGTGGCACGAACAATTCTTAGAAGCAAAGGATGACGGGGAGCTGTCTGCTCTTGTAATAGGAGTACGCGCTTGTGCTATCCAATGCCGGAAATTCGGAACGGCTCGCGTGCTGTAAATTCTCTTCTGGTGAAGGAATGGCGAAGCTCAGGCCCTTGGGTAAAAAGAAAGGTGGCTAGAAGAAGCAGCCATGCCCAATGCATGCACGCAGCACGCCTCGGATCTCTTGCAACCGGTACTTTTGATTCATCAAAAAGCTAGGAAAAGGATCAAATGTCCTGAACTTCGATCTTTAAGTCAATCTTCTGAAACATGTCTCTGTTGTAACAATATACTATAACATACTACTATATACTAATAAAATATGAAAAATTAGATTCAGTAACTGCTTTGGTATGACTAGTATAGTAGAATATTTCTTTTTGATTTACACTTGCGAGGAAGGATTATGGTCAACGGATTGCAGTGAAGGCCATATAACAGCCAGCATTGATGAAGTGCAATCCCCACGTTTCCGCTGATGTTTTTGCAGGCATTCTTCCTGGCCGTGGCACTGGATCTGTTATGTGACGACGTGAACTCAAACAGCAACCTCGTTCATACTCCCTTGGAATGAACCAACTGGAACAAGAAAGTCGTACCAATGCGCAAAATTGCATTATGTTATTTTTTTTTAGTCGACTGACTTGCTATCCGTCTGATAGGCACGCAATGCGTGCATAATACACCCCCATCTATCACGACTTTGACACTGATATTGTTTCGTGTACGTGTGTTGTAGAAAAGCAGCCGTATCACAGTCCAACGATGCAGGTGGCCAACCGCGAACCGATAACCAATCACTCCAACTGCTATACGTGCAATTTGTTTCTGACTGGTATAAGTTAGCATCAATGACCAAATATTTTTTTTTCAAGCAATGCCTAGAAAAAGAACTCTTTCAAGCAAAGTATACAAAAAGGACAAATGTGTTCGGAAACTACACAAGCAGCACTAGCAACATTTTATACTTGTTTCTACGAAAAGACGGGCGTAATTGTCGTAGCTACTGCAACGAACTTGGTATCTGCTTTGAGTGGAAGCCACGTCAAAGAATGATGTTTATGCAGATAACATGGGAGCTCTACATGATGAAGCCAGAGTTGGCACGCTCATAACAAGTGCCACAATAAATTCATAACCACCCCAACAGCACATGTATTAAAGCTACAACCACTAGATAGGCTGTTAGGAAAACAAAAAAATATATACTATCAGCAAGAAATGTGCTTGCATATCAGCTGTACGGTACATCTTCCATATTTGTGGGAAACAAAAGTGTTTCGTTTTCAGCGGAGCCTTAGAAATATGGCTTCATTATGTCACAGTAGTTACAAAATCGCAAGGGGCCACTTGTAGGGTAGCCAAAAAAAGAGGTAAAAAAGATCGCAGAGCCGCATAGGAATCATACGCTCCACACTGCAGTGATAAAAAATTGTGGCCTTGGGCAGCTTCTGTATTTTCCAAGCTTGTTTGCCAAACTGCTTAGAATGTTTGTACTATACACATTTTGACCAGTATTTTTTGTCTGTACAATCTGGTGCGCTCATTCTTCAAAACTTTCCACCGATGATCCTAGGGAATGTAATACACAGCCAGGCAGCGACCAGACACATGCACATGACTGAGGCAAAATCAGCATTTCCATCAAGTATGAAAATGAAAATATTTTGTATGGTACTCCGTAAATTTGTATCCTCCACTTCTTTCTATGGGCTATAAATAAATTGCACTAGATTTTACTGTGTGGGGATACCAAGCTGTTGCAGAGCAGACCTTATGTCACTGACACTGCAACCTTCAATTCCAATGATATTTGAGCTGTCAAGAGGAACAACATCTTGTAAAGGGTATCTTCTGACTCTATGGATTCTATTTGCAGGAGTGTTAAATCCACCCTTAAGGATGACAGTCTTGTGAAGACCTCCAAACAGTTCCTCATAATCCGAATCACCAGTTTCACCAACAATGACCACATAATCTGGCAGTTCTATGCCCCAGCGAATGGACAAATACCTGTAACAACAAAATTTTGTTACTACAGGTGCACGCAACTCCAGGCTGAAAGGTGCATATGGGAATTAGAATTAGATGCACAAAACAGTTCCAGAAGCCTCACAAAAAAAAAAATCAATCACCAGACCTGAGAGCCTGAGATCGTGATGCATGAATTGGAATTACAGATAGCCTGGTAGCATCATGATTATACAGAGCATGACAACGCAGTGACTGGATTCTCATCAACTTTTGCAACTCCTTCAATGGAGGCAACTGCAATATGTAAACAAGTTATAAATTGTAAAAAAAAAAAGATAAAGAATTTTCAAAAAAGGACAAAATTGAGAAGTCCACATGATAAATGGGTCGAGTTTCAATCAAATATTAGAAGTTTGTGGGGGAGAAGCTTACATGATTTGGATTAACCACTTTAAATGAAAGACAATATGTCGAAGAGTGCTCTGAATCTTCAAAGACGACCTGCTTTTCAATTCTTCCCCTTCTTTCTACTACTGAAGAAGCCCACTTCACTAAGTATTTCCTTAAACCTTCTCCACCCCAACGGTACCCGATATGTGACCGGAAGTCATTGTCCAATGCACATGTGACACGAGAATTACTTGGCATATCAGTAGACTGTGAAGGGTAATATATATCACTCCCACTATTGCATATGAAGGCATCAAAATCAGTCGGAAGCATGCCTGCACATACTAGTAGAGACTGTATCTCTGCTATTGTCCGCGAAGTCGACAACACAAAACCTATCAAATCTAATAAAGATCCAGTGCGAGAGGCCTCAATAGAGTTTCTGATAATTTGAATTAGGTCTTCCTTACTGGCAGAGTCTACAGCAATAACAAAGATATATTTCCTTCTCTTCATAAGCTTATTTTGGTCTTTTCTTGCAAAAGCGGGGTGTCTTGGGCCAAGAGATAATATCCTTGACAAGTAGTTCTTGCAATGTTCTGGCCAAGAAAACTGATGAATATTTTTCAGTCCATTTTCTCGACATCTTGACCAAAACTGCTTTTCAGAAAGCATCTTACAGAGAGCATCTGCAATTGCCTGCTGATCATGGGGATCAACAAGGAGACCATTATCCAGAACCTGCAACATCCAAGAGAAAGTTGGCACGATTTTAGTTCAACAAATGGAAAAATGTGATGCACCGACCTGATGAATTTCAACCGGAGCCCCGTTTTTTGTTGCAATTACAGGCAATCCATGCATGGCAGCCTGCTCACAAGAGGACAGATAGTTGATTATTAGTATATAGAAATGGTAATGACTGCAAACTTGAATCTTAATTTCAGCACTTATTACCTCTATCAAGGTGACACCAAATTGTTCGAAGTAAGCAACATTTACAAAAGCACCCTGCAGATGTTCAGCATATGATGTCATCATGGAGAAACACATAACAGGAAGAGTTGTATTGGTGAATGCTTCTTACATATGAAAACAGCACACTCAAGTATATCATAATCACAAGCAAATATAATCAATCGATATTAAAGGCAAGCACTTCAAGTAATGGATACTCAATGTAAGGTAAAAACACAGCACTAAAAGTGTTCTTTCATTAAGAATAAAGTACCTTTGTTCTTGCTGCTAAGCGATAAATATCAGGAACTTCGGAGTGTTTGTGATGCTTCGGGTATGCCACTTGACCATATAAATCATATTCATCAATCAATGTAAGCACCGATGTCAAAATAGCAGCACTGACTTTATGCATTTTGGATATCACCTCACGGTTACCCATTATCAGTGTCTGGAATGCAAAAACGAAAATTAATATGGATAAAACTGTTCCCATAAAAACTTATTACAATACACTTCTTACAAGGTTTGCAAGTTCCCTCAATGGGCGGCATTCACCAAAAGCCTTCACAAGTGTTGTGATATTCTTTTCCGCATAAGGACGGGCAATAGCCAGAATCATTGGCTTCCTAGGATTTGTGAAGAACCGCATTATCTATAATATCACATACAGATCATCAGATCACTAAAAGAAGTTCAGGTTTGAAGATAATAAACAAGCCACAGAGGCTTTCAATTGTTGAATAAGAGAAAGTGAGATCTGGCATGTACAAATTTGAAGATAATTTTGAGACCTCAGACCAAATAGATGGATCCTCAGATGCCGGAGTTGGGCTATCTTCATCTCCATCCATTTCAAAATCATGAATCATATGGCCAAATTCAACACCAGGAGGAATTATCTGCACTCCAAAGAATTGAAAACTGAAGGATTTTAAACCTCCATAATAGATAATTACTGCAAACACATCTAATGCTATTTGCTCAATTACGAATTAGTGTGACAGTTCATTATCGCAGAAAAATAGTTGGGGTAATAGTGTCTACTTACAACCATACGAGGCATATAACGACCAAAACAGTTAGCCCCACGCTTCACTAGTGCACGAAGCTTCCTTGCAAGCATGACCTCGAAACCATGATATAAGTTCCACTGCTCTTCTATCTCCTGCCTAGTGCTTGCAATAACTATTTCAGATGCATCAAGAGACAACTCCTCAGCCTCAATTCGGCGCATTATTTTGTATGTCATGTTTATTTCTTCTCTTGTCTGCCTCCCTTGCTTGAGAAGCCCTTCCAGCTTATCTTTCCCAAGAAAATGGCCTGTAAACACCATGGGAACATTAAGTATTCCAGATAACAGAGCAGCAGCAACTCCTGCACTCGCATAATGACCATGAATGACAGCAGGCCACACAGGACACCCACTGCCAATTTCTTCCCCAATAGTTTTAGATATCTGCACTATATGACCCAGTGCACCATCAACAAATTCTTGGATGAAAGGCCAGATGTGTTCTTTAGCAAGATACTTGTCTTTTGGACCAAATGGTATTCTGATAATATAGGCGCCACCGCTCTCTCCTCTTTCATATTTAAAGTTCTTGAAGCTTGTCGAAGCCAGCACCTCAATTGGTTCACCGTAGCCACGATCGAAATTTGGGGCTGAGATTTGCCTCGTCAACAGATCAACCCGGTAAACTCCAGGAGATGAACTTAGTGCTTTAGCAAGTTCCACGACATATTTGACCTATGAAATAGCATAAAATGGATGCAACTGAATATTTATCCTTATATAATGTTTCATTTTTAATGGATATTCTCAAATATCACATGGACAAAGTAGATACCCCAGTTAATTATAGGTTACTTTGAACTATACATTCTCAAGAGAAAAAATATCATTTGATGAATTGTATTAAACACCAAAAAATATCATTACCTGACCACCAGTATCCGAATCACGGCCAAGCTCCAAATTCTCTCCACGAATCAGACCATGAAGGCTACAGTACAGTACGCATGAAACCAATTCAGATGCATATAAATTTCAACACAGATACCAATGAGACAAAGGATTAATAATATTTATTTAATTGGGCCATAGGGGCATGTGTACCACCAATTCTGAATGAAGAGTATTTGTGAACAGTGTGCAGACTAAATGTGTGGAAATTGACTTACTTTAGGAGTGTAGGCCCTTTACTTTATGCATACGGTTTTTTTTCTAATGAAGGACCCTTTGGTGCAGAATGACACTTATTGAAAATAAGTTTTGATTAACCATGGATCATTTTGCAGCAGGTATAATTGTGTCTGGTTACATGACAGATGGAATCACATGCAACTTTGTAATATGTAACGTGTAGTTTTCTTATGATGCAGTAAACTGTTCAATACCTGATCAAGACTATGTATAGTTTGTCAACTGAACTGATCCTAGGCGTGTTTACTGTGCTATCACCATAAGCAACAGAAGGATCACCAGCATCCTCTCCCTTTACTCCTTCAAAAAGATCTTCAGACATATCTGCAGTAGCATCATTTCGTGGCTTCTCAGTCTCTAGACGGCGTTTTGATAAGCGACATGCTTCCTCTTTCTCAAACTGAATACAAGACATTTAGGTAATAAAAAAGAATTTAAAATAGGAAGAGACACAAGTCAAAATTTAAGTGAACATATAGCACATAATGTCAAAATGTAAAGAACCAGAAAATTCTACCTTTCATAACCAATGGTGTAAAAATTTAAAAGAAAATTCAAAACAAGATGCAACAAAAGCCAATAATGATACAAAGACACAATCCCCAAACACCAGTTTCATTTAGTTTTGCATATCGGGTTAGGTCAAATAAGTTATTATCAACTAAAAAACCGATTCCTTAATCACAATGAGAAAATGACTGCTAGCTGTAGGAGGATTCGCATATTGGCTCATATAACAATCAACAAAATTCTGTACTGCAAGTTCTTCATTTTTCAGTCAGTTTTGAATCCTGCTAGTCTATATCTATTCACTAAAATCCAACATTTCTACTTCCATTGAAATTCAATCCATTCTATCATATATGTAATCATTATATTAATAGACAATTGAATTAGTGTTCTGTCAGTAATGATGTGGATGCCTGGGCTCATAACAAGGCCATGCACCGGAAACTAAGAATACTGCAAAGGTATAAGAAAAGAAGAGAAATCACCTATGTAGCATCTAAAGGTGGCCAATTGGACAATAAATGGTCTGATACATTCTAAGAGCACCCAAAGATCACTGCATTAGTATTTTAGGATTCCATAAACTGAAAGCACATTTGTTTGTTGTTTGAGATTACCATTTTGCCCTGACAGAGTTCTCATAAATTGGTCGTACCTCATTTGCATCATCCAAGATGAAATGGTGCATAAAAGATCTCAAAAAACCACAGCAGCAGATAAAAATAGGGAAGAGTAACATGACAGATGACACATGGTAGGACGAGCTTCTTCATGACAAGGTGGCCACTAGCCACCATGGATGAAACCAAGGCAGGCATCACCAAAGACGTCAAATGTGGCAATCATAATGAGGACCACTACCCTGCTAAAGGTCAGTTCAAAATATCGACCCAGCAGACCTGCAATAGAGGAACTGCAGAGCCTTGCTTGCTGCCCGATAGCACATTTTTTGTTGGTGGGTCTTTCACCAGTCAGGCCGCCATCAGATCAAATCGCCCAGCTTGGGATGTGCAGCCATACTGGTGCTACGTATTGTCGGCAATGTTGATGAGGTGGATGAAAGCAGTGGAGAGACAACATATGAATTTGTCAAGGTTGACAGGCTGGCCTGATCTTGGGTCTTGGTTTTGGTGGTGATGGCATAAAAGTCACTTGTTTGAGATCAGTGAATTACCACAACGATATACAAGGATGGGTGGAGACCTGAAGAATAGAGAGGCAACCTTCGAAGTTTAGGACCTGTTGATATTATTATTTAGTGTGTGAAGAAAGTCAAATAGAGTTAATGGAGAGCTAGCACGACTACCATAGTGATCTTTGAGTGAAAAGATATTTACCATACATTGATCAGTCACTTTTCCTATAACATACTCCCTCCGGTTCACAAAGGAGGTCGTTTTGAACAATGACACGGTTTCCAAAGTATAACTTCGATTTATATTTTTTTATAAAAATATTTACTAAAAAGTAACATATTTATACTTTTATGAAAGTACTTTGTAAGACAAATCTAATCATATGATTTTCACAATCCTAAACTTAATATGTTAAAAGTTATTGTAGTTTATATTCCCAATGTTTGACTAAAACATTGTCCTAAACGACTTTCTTTGTGAACCGGAGGGAGTATTTGTTTATCAAAATTTGCAGCAAAGACATTTGACATGTGGCATACACAATTGCCTCTATGTGAACTGAAAGGGCCACCTCATCTTCTCACATAGAAATTACGAAGTGTGGTGTACTGTTTCCACGGATGGTTCCTACTCCCCAGCATAGTTTGTGATCAGACGAGTTAAGAGCCTGCCTAACATTGTTGGCATGCTACCCGGTCCACATTCATCTTTGGCACTTCTGCTTTGATTATTTGCAAGTTCGTTGAGGAGGACCATGGCTCAACAAGCATTTCACTGAACAGATCGTGGTGCTCTCTAAAATTATACCTATGGAAAGATCAATCCAGCATTCAGTTCTAACGTACTAGCAAAACCTGCACGCCAATCTAACGCCCAACCCCATTTCCAGAGCCCAGATTCCATTCTATCACATCACGAAGCTACGAACAGCACAAAAAGGAAAACATTTCGAATCAAATTAGGAAAGGCGCACCTCCTTCTTTTTCCTGGCGAGGTTCCAGATCCTCCAGGTCATGTTCTCCAGCCGCGTGTTCTTCTCCTGCGGGCTCCGCATCGCGTTTGCCTGCGAACACCACGCGCGCACAGTCACACACACAGATCGTCAAATCACCGACGACGAACAACGGCAGCGGCCGGGATTCGAGCGCCGCCGCGAGGGGGCCCCGCCCGAGTACGCTTACCCTGACCCACGTCTTGTGGAGGTCGGTCTCGTCGTACCCGGTGATGACCTCCTCGACGAAGTAGCGTGCGGGGGAGAAGTGGCCGCGCTCGCGGAGGAGGAGCGAGGGCCGGTCCCCGCACCCGCCGCCTCCGCCTCCTCCCCGACCCCGCGCGGCAGCCGCGCCCTTGCCGGCATCGAGGATGGCGTCGAGGTAGCTGTTGATCCAGTTGTCGTTGCCGTACATCGGCGCCGGCGGAATCGAGGCGAATGGGGGCGGGTGGAAGTGTGGGGGGGGGGGGGGG
>BCLF01000008.1:1807233-1839813 GCA_001602275.1 Zoysia japonica | reverse complement strand
TCCTAAGTTTGGTTTATAGCTCCGCCTTTAAGTAAGAGGCTGGGCAAGATCATCGCTAGGGTGAGTCCCATCCATTTGGTCCATGCCTAACATCCAAACCAAATTGCGAGCAAAAGAAATTCTACCTTAAAAACAGTAGGAAAAGAAGTTTTATCCTCTAGTGGGACCTAGTGCATTTGCTATAGGATCGGTGGCTTCATGTCTATGAATTGCATCTATAGCTGTATAATTTCTTTTCAGTTGATTCATCAAATGGGTTTACTTAGTTGTAGCAAAATATTTTCAGAGCTCAATTCAGCAATATTGTTATCACAGTTTTTTATATTGTTTTTGTAAGATTGCTCTTCTGTGACTTTCTTTAGCTGATCATACTGTTTCCATACAATATATATACCTGTGTTTGGTGCTACAAGGGAAACATAGCCAGTGCATCGAACCTTGGTCATTGGATGGAGAGATTGGTGGCATACATTGAGTCTTATGAAAGGAAAAAATAATCTCCCAAATTTTCTCAAGGGTGCTGTCGACGCACGATGCTGGTGCGCGCAAGTATAGCATCCGTGTCTGTCGTACCATTGGTCCTACATGATAGTACAGCGTCCTCTTGGTGTCAGCGGCAGTAGCGACGGAAACTGATTCAGATCATGATGTGACAGTGTTGGAGTAATTTATTTTATTTGCTTGATATCCATTTGTAACATACTGATATATCAACGAGTTGCAAGAAATGCTAAGGCGTACCATTGTAGCAATTGGTGCAGACCGTCCTCTATTCAAATTAACTACATGGCACTTATATCGTCAATGTTTGGTTAAATTGCACTTATATCGTCAATGTTTGGTTAAATTCATTCTCATTACAGCTATTGGAAATAGCATCTTTAGACAGGCAGTTTTATGAGAATATAGATAATGTCCTTAAAAGGGTTAAGCACTTTTGGAGCTTATCATCTTGTAAAAGATGCTGCAACCAATTCCACTGTTCATAAATGAGAACCATTCTCCATCAGTGAACACATTAAAAATAGGCAAAGTTAAGGAGGGCCTTAAAAAGCATGAATTTCATAAGAATCTCAAAGGAATTTTATATGAATCAGTTTATTTTTTAAAAAAAACAGGAATTAAGAAAACTCCCACATTCCAAATAGAGCCTAAAAAATTTATAGAATGGAAATTTTATGTATGTTCATGAATGTTGTGGTCGTCCAAACATGTCCCCATTTTTGTGGCATAGAGAAGCCCCAGGAGATAACACATAACACTATACCAGCACCAGTATCTTTTGTTGTCTGAAAATAAACAATGCCTCTAGTGCCATCATGTATAAGTAAACCGATACATCAAAGAATTTGATCCAGGTACAAAAAGAACTCCGTCGAGTGGCTAAGTGTTGCTCCTCTAACCGAGATTCTAAGGTTCTCTGATCATTGCTGACTAGCGTATAATGGCCATCCTTATACAGTATGTGTACCATCCGCATGACATATTGACATGTAGTAAAGCTTCCTTTAATCATAGACGCTACTTGAAGATCTGTGAGCGATCATTCAGACTTACTCTTCAGGGTGTATACATTTCCGACGACTCCGATGATGCTGACAATGATGGCCAAAACCAACAATCCAAGTGACAGGATCCTCTCTACACTCCCCAACCGACACCCTTCCTTGTCCAGCCTCAGTGCTACCAGGGCTGGGAACATGAACCCCAAGGCTAGTCCCGTCGTCGCCCCGGTGAACTTGAAGGCCATCCAGATGTTGGGTATCATTGTCGAGCCGAGGTAAATGAGTGCTAGGAGGACTGCTGTCAATGCGAGCGTCTTCTTCCTGCTAGAGTTCGCCAGCTCCCCAAAGATGAGTGAGTCCACTGTCTGCCTCAGCGAGAAGTGGACAACAGGGAACACAAGGACCAAGTGGATGACATACCCAATCCTCACGATGTAATTGAGCAAAGTGCTAAATCTGATACCGAGGTTCTTGTCGAAGTTGGTGAGCACATCAGACTCCGTGTCCTCACCGAACAACAGGTACCCTGAGACTGCAGTCAGGGCATACACCACAACACATAGCAATGTGCTGATCCTCCCAATCTTGTACATATTCTGGGGTGTCTTCTCCTTGAGCTCATTGTAGATCGGCTGGACATTGAAATGGCAGATGTAGGCGTTTGTCATGATCGGTATCACGACGAGCAGGTCTAGCATTGCTTCTCGTGAGCTGAAATCTGGCCCCATCCTCGGCATGCTAATCTTGCCCTCAGCGATCTTGATCAGCGCAATGATGCAGGAGACAACCACAAAAACAACAGCAAGGGCAACTGATGCAGCAGATGACAGGCTCAGTGAGTCAATCTTCTCTAGAGCGCACAATGGTGCGAGGAAGATCACAAGAACCACCAAGATCAGCAGCCTCCGGTTGTCCCACTCGCCATGGCCAATCAGCTGGTCCATGACGCCCATGTGCTTCAGTGACCCAGACATCACGTCCCCGATGATGATCAAGTACACCACCAGGACTCCAGCATTGTTGATGATGACGCACATCTGAGCCACGACGCTCGCCGGCCGGCCCAGCGCCCTGTGCACGACCTCGCCGTACGACAGCGAGCGGTAGTGCGCGGAGAACCTGACGAGCAGCTCGATGGTGACCTCGGACAGGATCCCCATGACCACGATCGAGATGAGCCCGACGGCAACGCCGAGCACCTTCATGGTGGCTGGAAGCGCCATAATGCCGGCGCCGATGATGGAGGTCGCAAGGTTGAACACGGCGGCGGACACGCCGGACCCCTCGGGCGGCCCGGCGGGGCCGTCGCCGATGAGCGGCAGGTCGTCGTTCTCGCCTCCCCCGCCGCCGCCGCCGTCCTCCACCTCACCCAAGAACGAATCTTGCTTTGAGATCTTGGCGTGGCCGTTGGCGACGCCATTGGCGGCGGCGCTAGATTTGGCCCCGTTGGATTGGAGCTCGATGGAACTCAATGGGAGCAATGAGTAATTACTGCTCATATCGCCTCTTGTCGCATCAAAGACGGATCAGAAAACCAGGAGCACGATGAAAAGATCTTGACAAGGCGGATCCCGACAAGGCAGGGTACAAAGAACAATTGCGTTGTAAACAGGGGAGGAATTTCCAGTAGGGGGGCCAAAGCTAACCCCACGGAAAATGGAAACAAAAATCAGCCCAATCCGAGTGAGATCTCAGACGATACTGCTAGGCAATGATGATTGGTACCACACAGCTCTTGGAGAAAATTGGGTGGACAAATAAGATCTAAGATTATCTATCTTCTTCGTGAAGCAAAGATTGGAAGACACAGCTGAGAGGAAGATAAATCTTGGGATTAATGGGAGGGGAGCACCTGGGATCGAATCGAAGGGCTGGGGCGTTGAATCGTAGAGGAAGAGGAGATCTGAGCTTCCCCTCGCTTGCAACTTTTGTTTTGTTTATTGTTTCTGTGCTCCCCTCCCAAATCCTGCTCTTCGCTTCGTCCTTGTCGAAGGTCCCTTAAACTGAAGTGCGAAGTCAATTTACGTTAAATCCGATTACGGATAGGTACACCAACCATATTCCGCGTCATGCTCTTTACTAATTACAATGACGTGTGGGACCACCAAAGTTTTGGACCCAAACGGTAGACAATGACGGGTGGGACCAAAGAAGTTTTGGCTCCCCTACGCGTCCGGCCACATGTATAGGTGGGCATTTGAGCCCTGTCAAATGGGCCGAATTGACACGGCCCGCTCATTTTGACACGGCCCGGTCGGCACCTTGCTCGGGCCGGCACGGGCCCGTACAGCACGGTGAATAGCACAGCATTTATAGCGCAGGTCGCGGGTTCGAACCCTTCAAGCGGTTATTTTTACCACATTTTTAAGTATGTGGGCCGAATTTCTCGTGGGTCAACGTGTCGGCCCGACCCATTTCGGCACAGTTACTACAATCGAACCGTGCTGGGGCCGGCAGCACAGCCCCTAGCCTGCTTAGGCACGGCTTGTCGTGACGGGACCAACTAAATTAATTTTTTTTTCCAGTGATGCGTTTTGAAAATCTAAAAAAAACGCATATTTCGCATACATATCCCTCCGTCTCAAAATAAGTGTTTTTTTACATTTTCAAACATCTAATTTGACTATTCGCCTTATTAAAAAGTTTATGAAAATATTATTTATTTTATTGTGAAACTTTAACCTTGTTTTGTTTTTTATAATTTTATAATTTTTTTAATAAGATGAAACATTGATTTTAAAAAATCAAAAACCTCAAACAGAGAGAGTATTTATTAGCCTCCAGCCTTTTTTTTCTTCAATTGCAGGACATGCTTATTTATTGCTTTTATGGAGCCAATGAAGTGCATCTCTCATTTTTAAACCATTTACTCACTCCGTTTCAAATTTCAAATTATAAGTTACTCTAGACTCTCAAAATTTCTCACTTCCTAACATAATTATTTCTCTTTCGTTCACTCTATCTCTCCTTCTCGTCTCATTTTTGTACTTTTCTTAATTCTCGTGCTCCAACCCAAAATAAATTATAAAAAAAGAGGAAGTACTTTTTATTTGAAGTCATGTCAACACAAAGTGTGTTCAATTTGCCCACCTTTTATCCGGTAGTACGTGCAAATCGTTCGTTGACAAAATCATCAGTTGACCAAGTGCAGATCCAAGCCTCGAAGTTTTTTCAAAACAGCAGACAGAAATATCAAAGATGATCTCTTGTTTGACTTGCAGAATTCCTTGGAGTCCTCCATAATGTCCATGGTCCTCATGTTACGATCTTTGTACAAGATGCAAGTGGAACAGTCTTTGGAATGAATTTGCTGCATGAGATATCATACACTTCAATAACAACTGGCACATGCCTTTTAGGCTTTGTAAGTTGATGAAAAAAAATTCTCAAGGCATCGTAACATTAGACAATTCTTTTTGGGTCTCTTGAGTTCGCTTAAACAGTACTCAAAACAGGTACCTTCGTTCCCAACTTCCTGCAGATAGTTTTCACACTACAGCAACACCTGTATGAAAGTAAGTTGCTCACACATGCTCCCTTTCAAAAGGTTGCGATATTATAATTTTTAGACTTTTCAAGCAAATGTTAGTGCCTCGAAATTGTTTCTATTACTAATATAGAAACCTTTTTCCTTCTTGATCATTCTGTCCTATACCATTTTTTCGAACAATTCCCATTCTCTATCACTAATGTTTAACTGAAACTTCAGCTTGCTTTACAAGAAGCACCCTGTGCTGCTGTAGCCAGTGTCAGGTGACAGCCAGGTGAGCATCGCTCAGCTAACACACCGCCCTCAAAATGATGATTTCTTCACAGGCGCATCAGAAATACATCAGCGGAGACAGTGAGTAATCAAGTAGCATAAGTTGCTGCAAAGTCATGTAGCTCATCTGGATCTTAAATGATGGAAATCTGAGCTTCCTTGGGAAGTGAGTCAGCCTCTATGTTTGATTCTGTTTCAGTGGGCAACTCGTTGCAATGGATGGAGAAAGTGTGTTTTTCTTGCTGAAATAATCTATAAACAGAACAAGACAATGAGTCGAAATGATACCGCGAGGACCAATTAGAAGAGAATGTTAGTACTTACGGGTTTCTGCAAAGAATCGGACTATGAACAGTTACAACATATTTGCAGGAAGAGATCTCTTTTATTGAACTGATCAGCACAGTGGGCTCCGAGCAAACAAATCTAACCTGTAGGACAAACACATCGTTTGCAGAATCAAATATACAGAAATAGATGTCACAGTCACAAAATTTATTTTTGCAGAAACACAAGTCGCCAGGCTGTTAGCATTCGATTGTCCTCCCCTCACCTCTGTCTCTCGTGGTATATCTGTGAGATCACAGACAGTTCCATTTGTATATATATGGACATGATATCTGCAACAGAAAGGACAAAGTCCAAATCACTGCCCTCACCTATGACCATTATCCAAATAACCCCCTAACCTGTAGTTTGGTCTATTTAACCCCATTGGTTTAGTAAACAAGGTCACTTTTCACCTTTAATCAGATTTCTAATCCTGATTTAATGACTCACTCTGGGGCTGTGCCACGTAGGTAAGTGATGTGGATGGCTGAGTTGAAAGATTAGAAAATGGAACCTCAGGGCTGAACAGAATTAGCATTAGGATGAGTTCATCCCAGCCTGCGCAGCTGAGAGCACGGCGGCGGCAATAGGGGCGCACCGGCCGGATTTCATATGGATCGCGTACGACAGCGGTCTGTCGACAATTCCTACGGCGTCGGAGTTAGTTGGCGAGCGGGCAAGTCGGCCATCGCAGCTGCGGCACAGGAATCGACCATGGCTGCAGCAACGGAGGACATCAGCGTGCAATGAATCGACGAAGCTAGCTACTGCAGTAGGCACAATGCTATGGAAAATGCTAGCTGCACGGCCGCCCCACCTCCTTCCTGCTTTCCCCACCTAAATCATGCGAGAGCCTACCCTGTAATGCGGCCGTCAATAGGTATTTGTATCAACTCAAGATCCACTGTTTCTAAATTCCGAACCGACCTAAATACTTATGTCCACATCACCTGCCAACGTGGCACAATCCCAAGGTGAGTCATCAAATCAGGATTAGAAATCTGATTAAAGGTGAAAAGTGACCTTGTTTCCTTAACCGGTGGGGTTAAATAGACCAAACTAAAGATTAGAGGGTTATTTGGACAATGGCCATAGGTGAGGGTAGTGATTTGGACTTTTTCCCAACAGAAATAATAACCAAACAACCATTCAAGTGAGCGAAAGCTTCCAGGTATTTTACATCATTTTCTCCACAAGAGATCTTAGTACAACACCTCTTAGAAGTATCTTTCAGATAATGGTCATCAGCAGACTCAGAGATGATGTTCTCATGGTAAGAAGCAGTTGCATTTTCATTGTATTCACCTAAGACATATTCTTGAATAACCTTCAATAGAAGAAACACAATTTATAGAGCAACGCTAGATCTCTTGCAACTGTAAACTGCATAGACGAAGAGTAAGAGCACAATAGCTAGTACAAATACAAAATTAGTAGTTGACATAATTTGATATTACACAAGGTAAATGCGTAGTATTCTCTTTATTCAGGTGTAACTAAGTTCAGAACTTATTTCTCCAGCTAAAGCTTGCAATTTTGAATGAATGAACCAATATTTTGCCAACACGATGGACAGAAAAACAAAGTAATACAATAACAAATGCCTTGAGCTAAACAGTAAAGCCAAAAAAATAAGAGAGATTATCTTACCTTCTCACCCTCTACGTGAACGTGTCGAATTTTCCCATGATAGCAGAATTCATAGGACCACCAACCTTCATGCTGCAACCAGATTTTTTTTTGTTCAGTCACTATTTTACCAGGCACGCATGCAGACAACTGAAAATATGGCTTGAGGAACTCAAGCATAATGAAAATGCACGTAGTATGCTTACCCTGTAGAAGCATTCATCCTTGAGCACTTCGAGCAGCTCATCTGGCTCCTTTGGTGCAATTCTCTGTTCACTTTCTATAATAACATTGGTTGCATTTTGTGGGAGCATCGACTTCATTGTTTTAGTTTCTTCAACCGGTAAGAAGCATGTATAACGTTTCCCCTCATGGCTCGTCATTGGTTCTGATTCCTGGCTAATCTCCTGTTGGATAAATCAAATTTATCTATAGACCGGAGAACAATGATTAAATCTGGTTAATGCAAGGGAGCATCCTTTAGGGCAAACTAATGTTGGACAACAAATATTTATAACAAAAAAGTAATGAAATCATATGATTGAGCTTATTTATGTTAACAAAGCCTGATTCATATTGGTCACTCACTCGTAGCATCCAATGACCAACTATAACTAGTCCTATGATGCAATATGCATTATTATTACTCTTGTAGGATTGCAGGAGTACACTGATGAGTTAAGTATCGGTTCTCGACTGAAACTAGCTTTGATTCTAGCCCGGTACAAACTTGATTACATAACCAGCAGTGAATTGTACCAGACATTAGATAAACAAACCATAAGGAATCTTAGCAGATGGAACGGCAAATCAACAGAATGGAACTCGACGCGGTAACTCATCTCGCGTGAACTCTGAACAAATGGCACACCTGTGAATTAGCACAATTCAGCAACACAAATCAGTAATCAACGAAAGATAATCACGAGAAAACCCGAATAAAACTCTCATAATACCTATTGTCATCGCATTTGCATATTCCAGATCACAAGAACGCAATGGAAAGGCACCCTTTCAGCTACGGGGAGCTAGACCAGGACAATAAAAGATATGGCTAGTTGATTCGAGAACTAAGCCGTCTGGGCACACAGCAGCTACATAGACTTAAGTCCTAGATTCGGGTTTGGGATGATACCGCTAGAAAGGGGGGGTTTCAGTGGCGCCAAAGAGATCTAGCGAGGCCCTGGTGTGCTCAACTGCTCACCTGGCGTGGTGAAGATCTGGTCGGCGGCGACAGTCCCCGCGACCAGGAGGAAGAGCAGTACACCCGCGTGGCTGGCGAAACCCATCGGAGCCGGCAGGGGGTTCGTCGGTTCGTCCGGGGTGCCCGGCTTCTCGTGGCGTCCGTTCGGCCCACTGTCGTGTGAGAGGACAGAATGACAGACCGTTCGTGCGAGCGTACTTGTAAGATTTCCAAGATCTTGAGGGACAAGTAGTGAAAATGTCCTTAGGACCAGTCCACGGCACGCCCACGGCACGTAACCTTCCAGCTAAACCCTCCTTCCCTCCCAAGAATAATCTCTCCGCCGCCGCTGCCGCCGCCTCGTCGCCTGAAACCTAGCCGATTCCGCCGCCGCAGCTCCACCGGGATCTAAGCCCGGCTGTGCCGAGCCGGCGTCGGAGTAGGGGCCATGGAGGACGTGTGCGAGGGTAAGGATTACTCCTTCCCGGCGCAGGAGTTATTGGTGCTGGAGCTGTGGAAGAAGCTCGATGCGTTTCATGAGCAGCTCCGCCGCACGGAGGGCGGCGAGGAATTCATCTTCTACGACGGCCCGCCCTTCGCCACCGGCCTCCCCCACTATGGCCACCTCCTGGCCGGCACCATCAAGGACGTGGTCACCCGCCACCAATCGATGCGCGGCCGTCACGTCGCGCGGCGGTTCGGCTGGGACTGCCACGGCCTTCCCGTCGAGTTCGAGATTGACAAGGCTCTCGGTATCACCAACCGGCAGCAGATTCTCGACCTCGGCATCGACAAGTACAATGAGACGTGCCGCAGCATCGTCACCAAGTATGTCGCTGAGTGGGAGGCCGTAGTCACGCGCTCGGGGAGGTGGATTGACTTCAAGAATGACTACAAGACCATGGACATCAATTTCATGGAAAGCATATGGTGGGTGTTTGCGCAGCTTTAGGAGAAGGACCTGGTCTACAAGGGTTTTAAGGTCATTTCTCTAATCTCACCCATGGCTATTTTATACTCCCTACATCCCATTCTATTTGACATTCTAGCAAAAGGAACGAAAACCAACGCATTGGACATTTTACACTGCTACCCTTACCCATTACTCGCACCGCATCGTCATCCGCTCCGCCCCTGTCCTGCATCACCGTCCTCCGCCCGACCGCCTGGCCGTCCCGGCCACACCTTCGAAGATCTCCTCTCGAGCGAGTCGAAGATCTTGAGATCCCTGATGCAGCGGCAGAGGGCGAAGAAGTAATCCAGCTCCTCGGTGTCTTTGACGGGGCCGCCGAACCGCTCCTCCAGTTCCTCGAAGGGGTCACTGCCGCACCGCTACTCGGCTTCGTCGTGGGGTAGCCGCCGCGCCGCTCCTCGGCTTTGTACCCAAACGTCGCCGGTGCTGCTCCGAGCTCAAAGGCCGGGTGCCCACGCCATGCGTCGCCGCTCCCCCAAGCTCTGAGCCAAGACATGACCTCCGAGGCGAGATCTGGCCAGAAGAGAAGAGGAAGACGACGAACCGAGACGATCCATGCGCTTCAAGGACCTTGCGTTGCCAACGTCCTCCGCTGTCAGTCCTGCGCGCATTGCATCCCGCTGAGCTCCAAGGCCTCCCGCTTCTGCATGGATGAGGGAGGACGACGTTCTGCTCCACGGAGAGGCTCACCGCGGTGCCGCTTGCAGAGCTCAGCAACAATATGGCAGGGTGAAGCAATTAGTACTTGACCTTCCAGCAGGAGCAGCTCGTTCTTTTGTGCGGGTACTAGTACTCCATAATTCTCCATGGGAGAGAAGAGAACGCTTGCATTAATTGCTCGACGGAGGAAGCCAACTCAGCCCAGAACGACACTTTCTGGGACATTTTTTGAATGGTAAAATGACACTTTCTGGGACGGAGGGAGTAGTTTATTTTCTGATGCACGTTTATTACACGAAGCTGGACAAATGTTAGAATTCAGGAAAATAGTTAGATTGTGTCCATATCTACTAAATGGCATGCTTTTTAATGTGGCTTTTAAAATTTTGAATTTCCACTTGTGACAAATATTATTATATGCAACTCTTTTGAATTGCATTTTCAGTGTCAGGAGTGCCTCGTACGTAGTTGATGATCTGATGATATGTGCTATGCAGCTTTTGTGGCTTACCTTAATATATTCATTTAATAAACTATTATCAATTTTTGAAAATCTTCTAAGCTATGCAATATTGTGTGTGTGTTGGGGGGGGGGGGGGGGGGGTTGTATCACAGGAATTATTTATCAAATTTAGGGTTGTTTGTATGTCAAAGTTCCTCGAATGATTAATTTTTGAGCTCTTCTCTACCCGTACAGGATATTTACTTTTGTACAAGCTGTACATTCTGTTCTAGTTGCCTTAAGCTTATTTCCAAAAAACACAAATGAACGAGAAAAGTGCAGCTTTTTGGCAATCTAATTTTTCAAAAAAGGAGGAAGATGTATCTGAGCTTCTTTTTCTTGTTCATTTTAGTATAGGGAATCTCATGACCCTGAACTCTTGCTCTTGTTCCAGGTGATGCCTTACAGCACAGGCTGTAAAACCCCACTATCGAACTTCGAGGCGGCGATGGACTATAGAGTTAGTTATTTTGGCTCCTTCCTGATCTAGCTCACTTCCTTTTGCTGTTGTTTACAGTAAGTGATTTTATTTGGTATTGTAGACTGTCCCGGACCCTGCCGTGATGGTATCGTTCCCCATTATTGGCGATCCAGACAATGCAGCTCTTGTTGCATGGACTACAACACCCTGGACACTTCCAAGTAACCTAGCATTGTGTGTCAATGCCAACCTTATGTATGCCAAGGTTGTGCTTTTTTTTTTATTCCTATACCTTATTGTTCTGTATATTGGGAGGCTTTCCAATGTTGTTTTGTCAAAAGTGGTCACCGTTACTCGTGCCCCTCTCTAGTATACTTTTAAGCTATTTCTAAATTCTAATCCTGTTTAATGATGTATAATGTGGTACAAACAGGTTAAAGACAAGTCGAGTGGAGCGGTTTATGTTGTTGCGGAATCTAGGCTTAGTCAATTGCCAGTTAAGGCCAAAGCTTCAGGAAAGAAACAAACATCCTCTAAGGGAAACACCAATGAGGCTGTTCCAGATGGTTTGGACAAGGAATCATATGATTTATTGGCAAAAATTCCTGGTTCATCCTTGGTTGGCCTAACGTAAGTAGTTTTATACTGATCAAATATTTTCTACATTATGTAGGCTGCTTCTGAATTGTGTACATTGCCTTTTACTTACACATCAGTAAGTGTTTTCATTGAACCCGAGGGGACGTGAACATTTTCAACTCTGTGGCATGATTATAAAACTTTACCATGCATATAGCTAGCTTCTGTTCTTGCTTTTTGGAACCACATGTAGTGTAGGACTTCAGTGCTAATTTGTTGTCTGAGTGAACTACATGTTGCTTTCTATATGAGCTCTAAACATGATTTTAAGATTTTTCAGCATTTGATGAAGATGTTGCTTTGATCGCTAGCTTTAAAATAATGTACGCTTTCATACTGTGCTATAGTTTTATGGACATATTCTTTTGCCCAATTGTTAAATAATTGTTATTATGGAGCCTTATTTTATTAAGCATTTGTTTGAGAAGCTCATTTTCATGTGACGGCAAGGATAATTAGAGTATAATCTGTATCTTTTTCATTCATTTTACTGTTGCTTTTTTTGTGACAGATACACTCCTCTGTTTGATTTTTTCATGGAGTTTCAAGATACTGCCTTTAGAGTTATTGCAGATAACTATGTCACTGATGATAGTGGAACGGGTGTTGTCCATTGTGCTCCTGCTTTTGGCGAGGATGACCATCGTGTTTGCCTTGCTGCAGGGATAGTTGAGGTTTGGCTAATTCTTTAACCTATGAATGTCTTGACTAATGTATGCTGCCATGTTCTAGTAAGACCGTAAAGAAACATAAGTAGAATAGTCGGTACTTAAAACATGAGGCGATAGCTGCCATATCCCTTTGTATTAAGTAAAAGAAATTATGAACCATCAGACAACAGATGACCAATCAGAAAAGTTTTGTAAGAGGGCCATGAGAGCACTATGCCCACTTTTTACTTGGAACTGTGCATGAAATCTTCTTTCTTAATGGTCTTCCCCCTAGGGCTTGTGCATCGCATCCATCAGCGTGCTACAAATAAAGGTTATTCAGAAATCTTTTAATAGACAAAGCCAGTGAAAGTACTCACTATGAAAATTTAATATGTTGAATATCAAACACAATGCTTATTTCCCTAATGCATACTGTTTGTCTTACCTGAGATACTTACCTTTCCCAAAAGATTGTTGAATTATTGAGGTATCATAGATTTGTTACCTAGCTTCTTTGACCCATGTGAAACCATCTCTTTGATGATTCATTGCCCTTATTTCTTCATCTGGTGATTCATTTTCATTTTGCGTCGTATACCCCTGGCTGTTCATTCTAGCTAATGACCTTGCTTTAATATTCGTTTTTCCTGATCACATCTTCGCATGCAGGCTTCCCAACTTGTTGTTGCTGTTGATGATGACGGTTGCTTTACAGAAAAAGTATCTGAGTTTAAAGGGAGACATGTCAAAGAGGCCGACAAGTATATCATCAGTGCTGTTAAGGCAAGTCAATTCCAATTTCCAATGGTTTGGTTGATAATACCTCTTAATTACTGGATCAGCATTTCTGCAATTACCATTTGCACGTTTCTTACACCACACCTGTGTAATCAAGCACTATCATATGCTTGCATCTCATTATTTGAAACACAACTTATAATTTTACACATTTGAACTATTTTTTTAAGATGAATGCTCAAAGATGGCATTAAAAGTCAATGGTGACAACAATTTAAGAATGGAGGGAGTATATTATTAGATTCACCCTGAGAAATCCTTCTGCAGTATATAATTCACATGTTAGTGAACCATATGAATGTCTAGGTATTGATGGCAAAAAAGAAGAAATGTTTGACTGAGACAAACTAGAATGACAAGTAATCTGAAATGGAGGGAGTACATAAATTATAATGTGTGATGTGTGTCAATTTGTCAGTGTTATCTGTTTTCCTGATGATTGCACTCTGAAAGATGGTTAGTACAATGAACAGGATAAAGGAAGACTTGTCAGCAAAGGGAGCATTGAACACTCGTACCCATTTTGCTGGCGCTCGGGTACTCCCCTAATATATCGGGCTGTTCCCAGTTGGTAATATTCTGCTACTACCATTTAAGTCTAATTTTTTTATATGCTGAAACTTGATGATTTTGTCATTCTTTTTGGTACAAATATTGCTGTCTTTTATATTATGATTAGTAGAGGCTACAGTTCATCCATCTTTTTCTCTTTCCACTTGGTCAATTTTGCTTTGGTTACGATTTTCCTGTTGTGCTACTTGTTTTATTTGAAGATTGAAAGCCTGGAAACGTTTTCCCACAGGTTCGTCAAGGTTGAGAAGATCAAGGATCAGTTGCTCGAATGTAACAAGGAGACCTACTGGGTTCCTGATTATGTTAAGGTATGTCATGGTTTCCTGCTGCTGACACATTTCTTCTAGGAAATATTTTCTATAGGAAGAAATCCCACATAGTTGTGAACCTCATTTCTTCAAGCCATTAAGTTGCATATTGGGGCTCATGAGATCATTATTAGCTCCATGGTTACATCCCAATGTAAATCCTTGCTTTCAATGCTTTGTGAAGTATGTATAAGACAACTAATTAGCATAGTGGAGCCATGACTCAGTAGGCTTCTGTTTCATGTGACCTTGAAGCTGTTGGACTAATCCTTCAAGGACCTGTGGTGGGATGTCTGGGCCAAATAGGTGCATGGGAGAAAAAGTAGCTCCATTGAGATTAGTTCCTTATGGATAAATGTTAGATAACATTGCCTGTTTATTTAAGAGTGCTTACCTTTGAGATTCTAATATTGCCTCCTGTTTTCAGCTTTTCTTTATTCATAATAATACATGGATGGATACTATACTTATCATCATGAAACTGTTTGGACAGTTTATTTGTTATTGTTACACCAACATGTTAATTAATAATGATGTGATTTGAGATGATTATATTTTAAATTGATTTATAGTTAACAATGCATGAATGCAGGAAAAAAGATTCCATAACTGGCTTGAAGGCGCTCGTGATTGGGCTATTAGCAGAAGCAGATTCTGGGGTACTCCACTTCCATTGTGGATGAGCCAAGATGGTGAAGAAATTGTTGTTATTGATTCCATTGAAAAACTCAAAAAATTATCTGGTGTTAAGGTAACATCTCTACTATGCAGTCATATATTTTGATGATGTGATTCTTTTCATATATAGTATCTTTATGAAGAATTCAAACTACAGCAAACAGTCCACTTATTTTGTTATTCATTCTTATTGCTTCAACATTTCTCAGCATGCAGCTTATTGCACACGTTGCGGTTTGATTTTTCCTTATACCACCCGCTACTTTGTGTGTAACATTTGTTTTTTAACGAAAATTTTCATCAGGTTACTGATCTTCATCGGCACTATGTTGATGACATTACAATTCCCTCTAGTAGAGGACCCAATTACGGTGTGCTGAAACGTGTTGAAGATGTAAGTTTCTTTCAGCCTATAACTACGAGAAATCTTCGTTTACATGTACAGTTTTAAACATCACATATTTGTATTGCATATGCAAAGAAAACACTTAATTAAGTTAGGTTCTTGAATTCTGCTTAGAAGTGATGAACTATGTGTCTAGGTATGAAATTTGTGTGATGATGCGCTTCTCATAGTGTCGCTGAGATTGCTGTACCATCATATGGTACCTTTGTTTTCTGAAGCGGATGCATACTATTAAAGTTAACATCAATGTTTATGTGAAATAGAAAGAATTGTGCATTAGATTGCTGCATTGTTTTCTGTTGTAAGGGTCCTGTATCTGTTTGTGTACCACTATTTCGACAACAACTTCAACAACCAAACGTTTTAGTACCAAGCAAGCTGGTGTGTAGGCTAGATATGAAACCTATAGGAATCAGCAAAGGAAAATCAGGTATTTCATGTTATCATATTTACATGATCGCTTGGCTTTTGTTTGTCAAATGTCCTGTCATGTGAAATAGCATATGCAATATGCATTTTGTCTTCAATTTGAAATGGTTTTCACTAACGCATTTATGGCGTTCATCAGGTTTTTGACTGCTGGTTCGAAAGTGGGTCCATGCCATATGCCTACATTCATTATCCATTCGAGAATCGTGAGCTATTTGAAAAGAATTTCCCTGGCAATTTTGTGGCAGAGGGCTTGGACCAGACACGGGGATGGTCTGTTACTCCCTTCAGAATCTTTGGAATCTATATAACTGTTCCTTTAGCTATAGCATTGATGGTTTTTAGTTCCTTCTACTGTTCAATATATGGATTTTAGTGATTTTCCATGATTACTCGATACATGTTACTCCTCCGTTCACTGTTATGTCATTCCGGGATTCTCCCCGATATTTGTCATTCTCACTTCCCAACGCACCTTACTCTCTTCTCAATACAATTCTCTCTTCCCACTATATCTCTGTCTCTCTCTCCTTGTTTCCTGTGCAACATAACTTTTTCACATTTCCTTAATTCTCGTGCCCAGAGCTAGAATGACAAATAGAAGTGAATGGAGGGGTTTTTTGTTATGGTGTATCTGTACAAATTGTGAGAAAAAATTTAAATTTTCATGCACCAAGATATGAATACTCCTTTTTAAGCAATGCATGTCTTAACTCTTTGATCGCTGGCCTAAAACTGAGCTTCCTTTTTTGTGTTGAAGATATAATTTTATTCATGAATCCTAATTCAGTCTACTTGATATCTCATTTTGCTGTATTCTTTGGTAATCCTTAAACCCCAGCTTCCTTTCTTGTGCTGAATTTTTCATGAATCCTGATTCAATGATATCTCATTTGACTTTATTTTTTGGTAACCCTTTATAAATTGCTAAAGTGTGTTTGGCATGGGGTACTGAATATGAAATAATGCATAATGGTATACTTTTTTTTCTCGAATGCGTAGGAGATCTATGCATCATTTGATTAAGAAGAAAAAAAGAGCAAAATACAAAGGGGAAGGATAAAGCCTCCCCGCACCCAAACACACTCAACAAAAAACACATACTGATTAATTGGATTTTCAAATTTCATCTTTGTGATGCGACTTCATCCTGCAGGTTCTATACTCTGATGGTACTCTCAACTGCACTCTTTGGCAAGCCTGCATTTAAAAATCTTATCTGCAACGGTCTTGTCTTGGCTGAGGATGGTAAGAAAATGAGCAAGAGTAAAAAGAACTATCCTTCACCCACTGAACTCCTTGATGAATATGGAGCAGTATGTGGTACTTTCATTGAATACGGCATATGGTTATTTTCAAGATACGCGCATATCTACTTGGTTGCTCAATGTTAAAAGTTGAAGTTCCTTTCCCTTTCAGGATGCATTGAGACTATATTTGATAAATTCTCCAGTTGTACGCGCGGAATCTCTGCGATTTAAACGCAGCGGTGTTTATGGTGTTGTAAGTCAATCTCTTGAAAACTTCCTGCTCCAGTGATATCCTTTGGCCAGGCAGTAGGTCTATAGATATGGATCATATGATATCAATTATCCAAATATTGCGATTTGCTTGTATTCTAGTGGGAAAGAGCATTACCCTCAAATTGTTTTCTGTGTTGTATTGATCAGGTGAAGGATGTCTTCCTCCCATGGTATAATGCTTATAGATTTTTGGTCCAAAATGCAAAGAGACTTGAAGTTGAGGGTCTTGCTGCATTTTCGCCAATTGATCAAACAGCACTTCTGAAGTCATCCAATGTGTTGGATCATTGGATAAATTCTGCAACTGAAAGTCTTGTCAGCTTTGTTCATCAAGAAATGGATGCATATCGGCTTTACACAGTTCGGACCTTACAAATTTATAGATATTTGTTCCTGATGTATGAATTGTCTTTTGATGTTATCAATACTCGACATAATTTTTGCTAGCTTTTTACTGTAGGTTGTGCCATATCTAGTAAAGTACATTGACAATCTTACAAACATATATGTTCGTTTCAATCGCAAACGGTTAAAAGGACGCACTGGAGAAGAAGACTGCAGAATTTCTCTCTCAACCCTCTACCATGTAAGTACTCATAGCATGGTCAATACTGCTGTAAATTGCCGAGGAATTGCTGGGGGTGGGGTGGGGTTGGGGGGGGAATAGCTCACTTGCTCTTAAGGTTTTGTCATCTGTTCATTCCATCTGGAACCATCAGGAATAAATTGTCGCCCTGATGCTTAGGGGAAAAAAAATTAGCTCACCCCCTTCCAGTACATCTGTTATGTTGCTTTGCCAGCCACTAGACAGCATTGCTCTCTGTTGGTACTTTTTTGTTCACTGTAACAACGCCTAGCCTCCAAAATAATCCTGTGGCACCAAAGACCAGTTTTTCCCTTTCCTAGTCCCCTGTCTATTCATACTTTTTGATGGTTCTTTCTTCAGTAATCTGAGATGTTTAAATCATGAAATGTAGGCACTTGTGACAACTTGCGTGACGATGGCCCCATTTACACCGTTCTTTACTGAAGTTCTATACCAAAACTTGCGGAAGGTGTCAAGGAACACGGAAGACAGCATTCATTTCTGCAAGTTCCCTTCCACAACTGGGAAGGTATGACTGTTCATCTAGATTATTTTATCATGTCTTGTTCTGTCAGGTTGATTTATGATGCGTATTGTGCCACTGATTTTTTTTAACATTATCAGAGAGATGAGCGTGTTGAACAGAGTGTAAGTAGGATGATGACCATCATTGATCTTGCACGCAATATTCGGGAACGTCATAACAAATCTCTGAAAACACCTCTCAAGTATGTCTAGTTTTTTGTTTTACATGTATATTTTTGTAATAAAATTTAATTCGGTGGATTTCAGTTACATATTTTTTTATCTTTGATAAGATGGGTTCTGTTCTAATAGTTGTGATACACTGATATCTCATTTTTTTGGCACTTGTGTACATGGAACTGAAAATTATGCTTATAGACATCAATAGGTTTCTATTTGAATTGAGATGGGAATACAGCCTTTTAGTGTTTGTTTTCTGTCATCCTGATGCTTAATGAAGGCCGTTAGAAAACATATTGCATTTAGAAATTTTCTACTTTGCCATATAGCTCAACGGATATGAGTTTCAGGGAGATGGTGGTTGTGCATCCAGACACTGAGTTTCTTGAAGACATCACTGGGAAACTAAAAGAGGTTTGTGTGTTTGTTATACTAAAACCTATCAATGATGTTTGCATCAATCTACTTCCATCCTGAAATTATATCTGCTAACCAATCGGATGGATAAATTGCTTTTCAATATTTTCTCTTTAAATTTGTATATTTTCAGTATTGAACTCTGATGACATATACTTTATATCATGTAGTATGTCATGGAGGAGATGAATGTTAAGACTGTCACTCCATGTAATGATCCCTTAATGTATGCCTCTCTGAGGTCTGAGCCTAATTTCAGGTATGTGCACTTCATCAGTGTAAGAATTGTCTTATTATTTATTCTTGTCCATTGCTAAGTTTTTCTAGTATTTTTGTAGCGTGCTAGGTAAAAGACTCGGAAAAGACATGGGTTAAGTATCAAGTGAAGTGAAGAAAATGACTCAGGAACAAATCTTAGCCTTTGAGAAAAGTGGAGAGCTTTCATTCTTTGGCCACTGCTTGAAACTAGATGATATAAAGGTAATATTCCATATTCATGCATTTTAATTTGGTAGCACAAACATTTGCCAGCAATATCGCTTTGAAGGTAATAATTTGATGATAATCGCCAGTTTGGTAGTTTATCTCCTCAAGAATTCTTATAAATGTTTGAGAACAAATTTTATAATGGCCTGTTTTGTATAGTAATTAGTACATAAGGTAATGTTATTTATATGTAAAATATTTTGGCTTACAACTTCCTTTTTTTATCTTCTGCATCTTGATTTCTACAAAATTTACTAGTTTTGTTTTATATCTTTAGGTGATCCGGCAATTTAAGCGCCCAGAAAATGTGTCAGAGAAGGAGATTGATGCTGCTGGAGATGGTTGGTCATACACATTCTATATCTTGTTTTGGCTAATCCTTCTAAATAACATTGTTATCCTTTTTTATTATAGGTGATGTCTTAGTCATTTTAGATCTACGAGCTGATCAGTCGCTGATTGAAGCTGGAGTTGCTCGAGAGGTATTTGATAAATTCTTTTGCTGTGCCTGACATTTGACACCATCACACTGACCATTTCATTTGACTGAAATTGGTTTCCTATTGCCGGGGGTTCTGTTATTAGACTTGTTATAGAAATTAAGAATTTGCGGAAACTTCTGTGGCAGTTTAATTCTGTCGTGTTGTACAGTTTATGGCATGCCTGTTTTTTTTCACATTCTGTTTTCTTTATTTTTTAAAAATTCTTTTGTTTCTTCTTTCCAGCTTAAAATGCTTTCTTTTGTTTTCCTTCTTTTTTCTGTCTGCTCTGTTTTCTCCTCTTCTTTTGTTTTGTTTCTGTATTAGACTTCTATTACAAAAGACCCAAAGTGGTCAGACCCTACCCCGGACCCTGCTCAAGCTGGAGTTACGTGCACCGGGTTGCCCTTTTTTTATTAGACTTCTATTCTAACTTAATCATTTGACTGCTTATGTTAGAGTAATATTAATGGCTAATATAAGCCTATCTCTAGGTTGTTAACAGAATCCAAAAGCTAAGGAAGGCTGCTCAGCTTGAACCTACTGATGCAGTTGATGTGTATTACAAATCTGTGGACAACAGCAAAAATACGCTGCAAGAGATTTTGAAGTCACAGGTCAGTTAAATTGGTTTCTGAGTTTATATTTAAGTGACTATTATTTCGAACACTTTTCATTGAACTATATTATTCTGTACAGGATCAGTACATTAGGGACTCGCTTGGTTCCTCTCTCGTTCCGAAGGAAATGGCATCAACAGATGTGGTAAGTTTGAATCTCCAATCTTGTTGCAAACTTATCTCCAAATTTGAATCAATGGTGCATCCTACTCACATTTACAGCTTTGATACCTTATTAAGTTACAGCTTAGCTTGCTGCATTTTGAGAATCTTTTAGTTCCTGGCAGTTGAACTTCTTTAAGTAGGACAGAATAATGTAGTTCAATGAAAATGTTTTTTCTTCATAATATCTCTAAGTTGGTGTAAAAAATATCTCTTCAGTTCCTTAGTTTGTGAGCTGAGATGCTATTTGACTGACAAGCCAGCAGGGGCAGCATTCGCCTTACATATTTTTTGACCCTGCCATTTAAGTTTAAGTTTTGGGCAATATTTAGACCATTAGCCTGGTATGGTAGACTTTTTTTCCTGCCATAAGTGGGACCTCACTATCTCAGTCCTTGGTAAGGTTAAGTCTAATTGCAATATTTTTTCGGAGGGTTTGCAGGTAGTAATTTGTGAGGAGTTGCACAGTGTACATGACATGCCATTTGTCATATATATTGCAAGGTCATCCCCTGTGCTTTCAACAGACGTCCTTGCTTATGCATCAGGTATATACTTCTGAATTACTCATCCAGATACTCAGCTATTCAGTTTTTTAAAAAAAAAACTGTCCAATGCTCTGAATGTTCTGCAAATAATGCATGCTTGTAAATGAAACAGGCAACAGTGACCATGTGGAGGCATTGAGAGTATATCTTTTGTCAAGGTCTATTTCCAGATTGAAGACCGAGTTCCAAGCTGGAAATGGCATGGTAAGCAAAAGCAAAATTGCATCTCTTTTCAGAATGTGTATGTCTGTCCTTATCTGTCTTCTTTCTTCCAGATTGCGGTTGATTGCATTGAAGGTTACCCACCGATCATTCTCCAACTAGGGAAACATGTTTTTCTCAGTGCAGGGGATTTTTACCTCGCCAACCAATCCTGATTTTTTTTTAGCATCCTATTTTTTAATGATTTATCTTTCATTTGCTGCAATGAATGTATACGGCCCAATTTTTATTTATGGACCGCATCATATATCAGTTCATTAAGCAGCTGCTTTTAAAGATGAAAAAGGAGATGAGAATTTGTGTATTATAGTGAAATTTGCGGTTGCTCAACTTTTCACATGTGAATTAAATATATAAAAAGCAAGGTTCATATATGTTGTGAATTAAGGAAACTGTTTGAAGAATTGAACCTCATATTGGTGGAGTATCCCGTTCCGTACTGAGTCAATATGTTCACTTACTGGTATCTTGTATTCTGGTTGCCTGTGAGTGTCAATCGATGTTCCTTAGATGAGTTGTCTGGATCTATGTTATCAAAGTCTGGTGACCGAGTGTAGGTTACTGACCTGGACTTTACGTTTGATCTGCTTCGCCGAGCGGGATGTTTGATTTGGAGTTTCCTTCTCACAAGTGGCCGTCCTTTACTCTGTGACGCCTACCTGAACGTGCCTCAGACTCTGGATTGCCATTGGAACATGCATTGTTACAACTTATGATACGTTTATAATATCATTGTAAAGAAGAAATAAGGGGATAATGTTAGTCTGCACGGCTTGTGATTTTTCTTTCTTTTAGCTGTCATCCAGTCTTTGTTTCAGCTGTAGTCTTCGGAAGTTGAAAACAGTGTAACCGGTTGGAGAAAAGAGCATTCTGTAGTCTTGATGAAAGGTTCAGTTTTATGACAATCAAGGGAAGCCTGTCATCCTGTATTCTCATATGAGTCATATTTCTTTTGATATTGTGACATGCAGCTTAGAGCAATTTTGTGCCACCTCCGGAGTACTACTAAGCATCATGTTTCAGGTCCTAACGACGTCAAAAGAAATTCGGAGGAGGCCCGTTCTCTGCTAAAATCACGTGAACTCAATCGGATTAAGATTTTTTTTATTCATCTACTAGAGCGTCGAGGAATTATACATATTCCAACAAAATTAAACGATGTTGGGGGTTCAAATATTATTGAATGTTTCGAAAAATGCACACTGCCATCTTTTCTACTCAAGGAAGAAACGCAACACCGAGAGGTAAAAATCTCTCCCACATCATGAGACGGCCAGAACCCCGTAAAACATGACAGGATCGGGAACTCTATCACGTCGGCTTCAGGTCCTGGAACATGGAGTCCCACTTGATCTCACCTCGGTCGCCGTCCTGGGAACTCCGTTCCTCCTCGTCATGATCGCTGCCGTCCTCCACCTCCTCCTCGTAACAGTCGTGGAACATGAGGCTCGCCTTCTGCGAGGACGCCGTCGACAGCCGCACCCCGCCGCACCTCGCCGAGCCGTCTCCCGCGCCGCGGCCGTCGGTGATCATGAGCACCATCTTCTTGTTGGCGGTGCTGCTCCGCTTCTGCACGGCGCCGACGCGGACGGCGTCGTCACCGCTGCAGATCCTCGGCACGACGGTGACCGACGACGCTCCCCGCCTCCTCCTCCCGCGGCCGGCCAGCCGCCGGACGCACCGCGCCAGGCACCTCCTGGCGCCGCGCGCGAGCCGCGCCGCCGCCGAGCCTTCGACGTCGCCGCCCTCGGCGGCCTGCTTCTTGGCGAGTTTGAGGATCTCGAGGCGGTGCTTGGCGACGGCGATGCCCATGCTCTTGAGCAGGTCGTGGTCGAAGTGCGCCGCGTCGCCGGGCTCCAGCTCGTTCTGGCTGAAGAGGAGCCCGTACTCGTACGTCAGCGATGGCGCCAGCCCCGCCCTCGACAGCCACGAGTACCACTCCATGGCGCGGCCTCCTCTTCCGCGAAGCGTATGTATTGTCAACCCAAAGCCCAGCTGTGCTCCCTCACTGCTCGCTGCCAACTACTGGCGACGCCTCTGGATTTATATACAGAAAGAAGGGAGCGGGAGACTGGACTGGAAGAAGCTACTATGCAGCATGCAGTTACAGCATCACGGCTCCGGCCACATGCCTCTCCGGCAAAAAGATTACTACGACTGCTGCCACCAGTCCACCACCACTCACTAAACGCGACCTAGCTGGGGCAGCAACCATGGCTGCCGCCTTACACAGATCTTGGCAACTCCAGGGAGTAAATATTCAGAGTCCGTGGAAGATATATAACGGCTTGGATTCTGTTAGCCAGTACTCCAAGATCCAACACCACACGAGAGATCCTTTCAATGGACACTGGGTACAAACCGTAAGCCAAAAGGGAAATAACAAAACTGACAAAGTCTGGCGTGGCTGCGCACATGCCCCTGCAAAACGGCGCCACAGCTTTCCCTTTCCTGCATATCCTACTCCACCTACCGCGAAGGTTGTTAAGTTGGTGAGCACTCGCATTAGCCTTTATATGATCCAGTGGTGTTTCTTGCGGGTGGGCCATCGTATGCCACAGCATACTTAAAATTTTAAATGTATATAAATATATATATATATAAATTATATAATTCTATATAAAATTTATATCAAATTATATATGTAAAAAATATTACGGTATATTACGCCACTGATATGATCCACGGTTCTCTCCTTTTGGCGAACTGGTTTTGGTACTTGTCCATTCCCTTTTGGGACGGAGGTCACTCAAGCTGTTCCAGCAGCAGGCACGTATGATGATGGCCATTGGCCGATGCGTTTTGTTTCGAGGACCACGCATGATCGATCGGCTCAGGTAAAAAGGCTACAATGGCGCGAGCAAAGCGGTTCTGGTGGCATGGCAGTGAACAATGTGGGTTCGGGACCTACGTGTTTCTTACTACTATTTCACTCTGCTGCTGCAGCTTCGAGATCGGATCGTCGGACGACGGTAGAAACGGGTGCACTTGCTGCCGCGCAGCTACAGAGCGCGGAGACAATGTGGGCCATGAAAACCTGTGAAGAGTCTTTGGATGGAGTCACCCGGTCACACCTCCCGTGTGTGGACTGTGGACCTTTCTTGTCTGGTTATGGGATCAGCGTCGTTCAAGATGTCACGGAGTCACGGGACACTGCGATGAAGATTAGCTAGACATGGGCGAAAGTGAATCCGGCAGCAGTGAGTAAATTAACGAACGCGCGCAGCGTACGTGTTGGTAAACAGGGGGCGGTGTTCTGCGGCACGCCTCGTGGTTGCAGCCATCAATATGGCGAGCCGAGGACGTGGACGTCGAGGAGCTAGCAGTCGGCTCCGCAGCGCGTGCCATCAATTCCGCGTCCTCGCCCACGCGATCGATCTCACGTATCCCGGCACCCCAGAGCCCAGTTTCCCCCCGCGCGTAGAGCCGAGCGTACCCGACCCCGGCCGCGGCAGCATACGCGCACGGCCACAACCCACGCGCCCTGCCTCGGCGCGTCGCCACGGTCCGTCACCCGTCGCCGCACGGCGCACGCGAGTGGCGTCTGCGTTGCCGACGCGGTTTCGGTACGTTACATACGTGCGCTGCGCGGATCGGAGGGAGATGATGACGGAGCCCGGCCGGCGCGCGGGGAGAGCCCGGGGATCTCGCTCCGGCCGCGGCAAAGGACGGCAGGATCATTGCGCCGGGAGCACCGGTGTCGTCGTGTCGGCCGGCGGGGCCACCCGGCTGCCGCTGATGATGGTGGTAGAGCAAGGGGCCGGATCATCGTTTGTTATGTTATCCTGTGTACTAGGCGTATCATCACGTTACCGTAAAGTGCGTCCATTTCGTCTCCCACGCTGTACAGGGCAGTAACAGAAGGATTCAGGAATCTCAAGTCAGATCTCTGGGTCTTTGTTAGTAGCTTTTCTTCAGATACTAACTAAGAATCTCTGTTAGCTGCATGAAAAAAGTAGAATCAAAACCATCTAGCACCTAGATATGTCTCCGCATGCGTACCATTCAGAACGATGCTTATTTAGTTTATTGATCGTATAGGGATCGTCCCCATGCCGGACACATCCAAAAGTTCGTAAACAGTTACTACTACTCCATCTTTAGGCCGTGCAGCCACCTATATATCGACAAATGGCGTACGTGCAAACTAAAAAAATAGCATATATTTATTTTATTTATCTTCGGCTCCAGCGCTTTTCTTCGTCGTAGCCGCCATCATCTCAACAAGGTCTATCTCCTTTTTCACCTGCGCAGCAGTTTCCACTCGAGCTGCCGACGACGATCCAGACTCCATTTCCAGCCCAACGCAGTCGGCGAGGGCGTCGACGTCGTCCCACGCCATCTCCATATCCATTCCGTGGTCACCAGAGTTGCAAGCGTAATCGAGATGGTTGAAGATGCAGTTCATGGCGACGAAATCATCGTCTATGCCACAAACCTGGAACACCTCGTCGTTCGCGTCGAACAGGCCGTCACACATGTCGACTGAAAACTCGTCGCAGATCGGGGCGAGAAGCTCTTCGAAAGAGAGACTGACCTCGCCGCAGTTGTTCTCGTTCAGTGGGCTGTGCTCGGAATCTCTCTTGGCTTGCTTTGGGACTGGAAATGCAGGTGAAGGTGGCGGCAGTGCAGGAGCCAGCTGAGCGGCGAGAGGTGCGGCGGCGAGGACGTTTTTCCTGCTTGTTGGGCCGATGCCGAGGCTCTTGATGTAGCTCTGGAGAAGAGTGCCTGATTTGGGGCCCTTGGAGCTGCGGCTTCGCCGCCGTGCGAACTGTCTCCTCTTCGTTGCGTTCCAGTGGTTCTTGATGGAGTTCTCGGTTCGGCCCGGCAGGCGCTTGGCTATCTCTGCCCATTTGTTGCCGACCTCCTTGTGTGCTTGTATCAGAACCATGTCCTCCTCATCGCTCCAAATATCCTTCTGCAGTTGTGGGTGAAAAAAAAAACGGTGGTTATTTACTCAACGCACGAATGGCATTGCCGAGATATCATGATGCCATTTTCCATGAAAAAAATCCTCTAAAATCGTCAAATTTTGGGTGACCGTTCTGGGGGGAAACAAGTTCTCCTTCAGTGTTTATAACGTAGCTGAACTGGTTAACTGAACATTATATACACAGTACACGATGTCCTTTGCAAAAAATAAACACCAAGTTTGACCAGTAACTCCCATTGTTTAGTGCCCATAGTTTGCTGCATGTTGACCCAATGCCCTTTGCCAAAATTTGATATTGAATGTGCTGAGATCTTCCACAGCCATTTTCAGTCTCAGAGGCCCACTAATAAGAACCCTCCCTTTTTACATTATTTCTACAGATAGAAATGCAATAAAATAGTACAGGTAATGCGCCACGAAATGGGAAATGAAAGATGTGGGGTATACCTTGATGTTCGGCCTCAAATGGTTGTGCCATCTTTCTCTGCACTGCTTCCCCACTCTTCCAGGTAGAATTTGTGCTATGCAAGACCACTTCCTCAATCCAAACTGCTCCACTAATTTTACAAGCTTCCTGTTAAATTACCAAGAACAAACCAATTGTTATAGGTCCTGAACAGACAACAAATTTTCGTAGGAATTTAATCAAAAGAAGGAACTGTAAACTGATTTTACCTGTCTTCCTCTGGCGTCCATTGCCCTTTCACAACATTGGCTTTCTTCAGTGAGTTACTAGAGGCCTTCCTGCTTCTTGTCACAAACCTACCATTCATCTCGTACGATCCAAGGCCACATCCCACGAGGTGAGAAGCCTCAGTTTTTGGCGTCAGCAAAGGCAGGTAAGATCCAACTTGGCTGACGACTGGACTCTTGCTCTCTCTTTCTGAATAGTACTGGTGACCAAGGTCGTTGAAGGTTGCAAAGGAGACGGCAACAGAACCGGCAGCTGCATATTCCCCAATATTGCCTTCAAATGGATGATCAACAGGATGGAGCTCGTAGGGACCATTCGGCTGCGCGCATGAGTCAAATGGCATGTGACTACAGCTCCCTCCATGAGGCTGAAAGCAACTGAAATCCATGGAGATTTCAGAAGCTGCTATATAAATTGTGCGGGAAAAGATTGAGAAGCAATGTTGTTGTCTACCTGCATCGTTCTCTTGGAAAGGGGAGAAGTACAGCATGCCGTACTATATAGAGTCCTGGACAGGACAGGACTTGTTTCCTTCAAAGACACAACTTAATGGAAGCTTAATGTTTCATTATTTATGGCGAAATTAGTGACCTTCTTCAGTTATGGTAAACCTCACTAATGCCATGCGACTTCTTGTGTTCCATGTAAGAAAGAGGCAATAAACTGCCCTTTAATCTCAAACTTGGAACATACTCAACCTACAGGCAATTCGTAAACATGTGTTGAACAGCATGAATATGAAGAAGAAAAAAAAAACAATTGCTTCTCCGGCAGATATTGAGATCCTGATGAAGTGGGCAGTCTGATGATGCTGGACTGTGTTATGCACTAACGTCTGCAATTGGAAAACACTAATCTTTACTGCATCAAACAGTATGAAGGCAGGAACATTTGATTCACTGGGTACGTAGTCATGTCCATATAAAAAGGAGCAGATTTTAAAATAGACCAAACGATCGTGGATCATCCATTTACGTTGATCCCCAGGCTTAAATCGACTTCAAATTCAGTCAGCGTTAAAATTTGCACGGCAACAGAGCATTTCGCGGATACTTACTAAACGATCGGCCCGATACATGATAATAACTTCAGTAAAGAACAGTGCAAATTAACTCTTATGTACAAGAATGGAGATTAAAAAGGCTAATATAGTCGTGTACACCCAAATAGTACTTATCTTTTTTTGTAGGAATGCACTCTCGAGGCGTTGAAGCCGTTACCCTCGCCTGTACGGCCGCCTGGGGCTGTTGAGCAGCACCTTCTCCTCGATGGGCAGCCTGTACGGCGACACGCGGAACCTCTCGCTCTCGCGTCGCCGCCTCCGCTCCCTGGAGTGCGCCAGCCACGTCGCCGCGGCGAACATCGTGGCGATCGACGCCGCGAGCAGCGCCTGGTACACCCGCCCGCTGTGCCGCCACAGCGGCGGGCAGTACTCGTTACTGATCGTCATGAACGCGCGGCGGACGGTCGCGCAGTTGGCGAGGTCAGCGAGGACGGGAGCCTGCCGGCGCAGCCCGTCGCTGATGCTGACCACGCGGATCATCTCGGCGTAGAGCTCCGGCGTCAGGCGGCCGATCGTCGCGCACACCTGCCGCCCCGACCCCGGCGCGGTCGTCGTGCGGCACACGAAGCGCTGCCACACCTGCGGTGCGTCGGCAGCGGTGACTTCGCCGGCGGCGCAGGAGCGGGCCGTGAGGTCGGCGTTGTAGGGGTTGCAGAGGATCGGCATGGGAGGGCCGGACTGGTTGTAGTAGAAAGGCGGGCCGGCCTGGGGTGGGACGTTGACGTTGGACACGTTCGAGATGACCCCGTTGAGCGTGATGAGCAGCTGGTAGTTGACCTCCTGGCTCCGGCGCACGGCTTCGTTCGTCACCGCCGTGTCGGCGCAGGGGAGGATGTCGTCCAGCGCGGTGTGTCCCTGGCCCTGCGGGCGGAGCACCCACTCGTCCATGGCGACGCAGGTGTCCCCGATCACGCTGGGAAGAAAAAACATGGGCCAAAGGCGCGCGTTCATCGTTAACTTGTGACTTCAAATTTCAGATTTTTGAAAGGTTCTTTCAAATATGACCAAATAGCAAGAACTTACTTGTGCAGGACAAGGAATGTGCCGGACAGTATTAGTGTTGCCGTAATTATGATCCATCCGAGAAACACCGCTCTGCCAAAATACAGCAACTGAAACTTAGCACATCGATATGAATCTCATTAATAAAAAACTTTTCTGCGATCAATTGTTGCAGTCAGAAAGAGGACGAATGTTCTTTGGATGCCCTGTTAAGGTGCTTACGTGTTCACAAGCGACTTCAGCCCGGTCAATGAGACAACTACAGCAAATTGAAGGGACAAAATTATTACGATTTTTTAAAAGGCTGGAGAAAAGGTAAATGATGATGCAATTCAGACGAAGCAAGCTAAGTGAACGCAATTTTATTTTTCTCACCGAAGCCAAGAAACAACAGGACCAGCATCACGGCTGCAACACCGATCAGGACCTTCTTTCTGCAATCACGTAAGAGAGAAACAAATCAATCATGATCTTGATGTTGATGTGGATGAATCAGCGGTGAGTGGCGTACATCTTCTCCAGCGCGTCGCGGATCCTCCGCGAGTTGTCGGCCGTGCGCTCGGTGAGCTCGTCCGCGGCGGCGTCCACCCGCCGCGCGACATCGTCGACCGTCCGCTCTAGGTTATCCGGCAGCTTGGTGCCACCGACGCCTGCCGCCTTCGCCGTCTCCAGGAGCCCGGTGAAGTTGCGAAGCGTCCCCGAAGCGTCATCGGACTGGCTCACCACGTAGTCCAGCGTCGCCTTGGTGCTGCCGTAGAACCTGCCCTGCCCGTCGTACAGGACGGCGCATCCGACGCTGCGAGCGAGACGAATCCGTGGTCCAGATGTATAAGAATTTTGGAAGAAGAAGAAAAGCAGAGCTGATCAGAAGCTCGGATCGGTTGGATACACACTTACACGGCTGCGGCTGTTGCGACGATCAGCAGGACGAGCGTGATCGCGAACACCTTCCGCGAATAGGTGTAGTTGTTCCCGTCGTCCGCGCAGCGGCAGCAGCAGTAGATGAGCGCGACGATCACGACGTTGACGAACCAGAGCGCGGCCACCACGAACACCGGCGCGCCGCTGAAACCCGCGGACTGCACAACAAGACGCGGCACGCGACGGCGTGAGCAGAGCGCACGAGAAGCGTATGGTTCAACGGCAAGATTACAAGAACAGCGGAGATGATTTTTTCGAAGACAAAAAGAACAGCGGAGACAACGAGGGCGCGATGGATAAAGAATAGTGGATAGTTGCACTATGGTCGCGACTTTGGCGATAAGAAGAAAGCGAGACCATGGATGATGGACTCACGGCGAGGTAGTGCTTGTCGCTGATGTTCCATCCGCCGGTGTAGTACCGTAGCCCGTCGAGGGGATCCTTCCGCCGCGTCCGCGCCGCGGCCAACGCGTCCGTGTTCGAATCCGCCGCTGCGAGTAGTTCATCTCCTTTAATTAGCTTGTCAAGCGATCGAGGACGAACAAGCAAGCGAGCAGAATCGGATAACTAATAATACCTGATGCATAGGCAACGAGGGACACAGAGACGACGAGGAGCAAGACGAGGCAACGCCAGCGAGGTAAGGAGCAGGCCATGGTACGTTGCCTGCGCGCGTTACGCAGGCGAAGCTCTCCTCGAACTCTAACCCGCAGCACGCAGATCAATGAACGGTGAATCCGTTACTGGTAGATGACCAAACGTTGTGTTTGGTGCGGCGAGGCTGCGATTTGGTCATTTGGAACTGGTCGTGCACGCGGGAGCTGCAACTTTTGTATACCGGCCGGCGATGTGAATGCGCGTGGTATTATATGAGAGTGACCGTGTGAGAAGTACGCGGAGATTGGCCAGGTCTTTGTCGCTGCAAGCTACTCCGTATTAGCCCTCATATTTCAAAATAGTTCAAATATTAACAAAATACTATTAAATATTATGTCAAAATATTATCAGTGTTCATAAAATTATAATCTCTAAAAAAAATAGAGGTAAATCAATGGTATTTTATCCTGTAAATATCAGATTTAACACTGTTAAATTGTTTTAATGGAATAAGAGTAAACTTCACTTTTACTTTTTGAAAATCAGAGGCAAAATCACAAACTCTGAAAAGTGAGGGTAAAAACACAATTAGCTCCAAAGTAGAGGTAGAAATACAATTGCCCCTTTTTTTTTGCGCGAGACTATTAGCTACTCCGTATATGGCATTTGTTGATATGATAAGAGCAGCAACTGCGTAAAACGCGACACTTTTTCAGAGTAACGTAAAATATTCAGAGTCACTGGAGAACGCACCAAGTTTCAGTTGCTCGTGCCTTCGCGTGTGACAGTCGGCAACGGAGAACAACATGAAAAGAATAGCAGGCGGCAGGCGACTCCTTTTTGGTTTTGAAGACAGGTAAGCGACTCCTTGTCCTGATCAGACGATCCAAATACCACCGTTCATTTCTAGGCTCTCTGAAAGCTTCCTCAGCAGCCAGCAGTATGAACTGTCAGATGCGAGCGTCTCATACTAAACCTTGGAGAGAAACGGATGTAAGTGTATGCTTGGGTCAACATCCTGGAGCCTGGCTAATACTATATCATTTCTGTGCCGTCAAGGAAGAGAAACAGATGTAAGTACCGCTTTGTATAAAGCCTTGATTACTTGGACCTGTTACTTTACCAGCCACGAGTACTCATCCAAATGACGTCGTCATGAGTAACCCAGTCAAGGTTTGCGCACAATTCAACGCATCACACAGCACAGCGTTGATGCTGATCATTAACCACTCTTGTGTCCGGCCAATAGACGTGATCGTTCACGTTAGAGGCAGTGGCGTATCTAAGATTATGAAAGGTATGTTAAAAAAAAAAAATTTAACTGTACAGACGAAGATAACAGCAAATATAATATCAATATCAGTTACTAAATGCTAGAAGAGAAGAAAAACTGAACAAACTAAATAGCACTTATCTTTTCCATTTGGGTTGACCGAAGAACCACCCTATGCTATCAAACTTTCTAGTTTACTAGGTTTAAAAAATATGCGGTCTAAAGAAAGTTTAACTCGTAAATACATCGTAAGCTCAGACTCGTAATAGAGAAAAATATTCTAAAAAAGACACCAAATATTCTATCACTACACATCAAAAGTTCTATCCTTTTATCAAGTATTCTGCTATTTAAAATTAAATGTTTCATATATTTCATTTGAAGATTTCAATAGAATTAAATGTATTTGGTGTCAAAATCACGGCGAAGCAACAACATCTGAATAGAAAAAGTTTAGATATCTAAACCGAGTGCGTAAATATTAATTTAAATACTTAAATGAAAAATAACAGTCTAACATAGACTTATATTAATATCTAAAATTTAATTATTGCTATTCCTATCAAATCTAGTACACATATATAACGATATTTTGAAATTATCTATATATATTTACTATTTAGATATCTGTTAAAATTAAAACTTTAACTGACACATATATTAAGACTAATTTGAGCTAAAAAAATTTAAATATGCCGACATACCGAGCCCACCCGCTCGGGTACGCCAGTGGTTACAGGATTTTGACTTCGGACATCCAATCCTACGCTGCTTTTCACGTTACAGGCTGTTGGCCCGATGCGGCCCAAACAAAGACGCCCAGGATATACTTGAAGAGGGGCCAAAGCTATTTTTTTATATATATAAAATGGGTGTGGGGGGGGGGGGGGGGGGGGTTT
>BCLF01000008.1:1735673-1807217 GCA_001602275.1 Zoysia japonica | reverse complement strand
GGATTTCTGTAACATCGGTTGTGCGGAGTACATTAAAGGCACGTTTATAGAGAATCTAACGATTTTCTTCTCTCTGTTTTGTGTAAATACATGCAGATATAATGAAAAATAATTCACAAAGATTTCTGAAGAAAGAATACATGGTTAGGTTATATTCAGTATGGCTTTTGCCCGGAGAACATTATAAATGAACTCCTAACGTTACTGTCGTAGTTAACAAGACCACAAGTTCTACACAAGTCTTCTAGCTCTCCTTGAGTGAAGAAGTTGTAGCTGCTGTTAACTGGTCCAACAATCTACAATACAAAGTAGTAAACTATTAAAACATTACATAAGCTCAGGCAAGCATGAATAAGTACCAATACATGCCATTACCTGTCTCAGTGGCCTTAATGCATCAAAAAAGAATGGATTGTTTCTAGGAGATGATAAGAAGGTTGTCCCCACAAAGACACCACCAGGCCTCAAGACACGGCTTATTTCAGCTACCTGATAATTATAGCAGTAGATGATGTTATGATCTTGAAATGAAGGACAACAGTTACTAATTACTGAACCGTAATGGTTGATTAGAAATACTTTTATGCTTACTATTTACAACTTCATTGTAGATAACACGGGCAGCACTTTCAGGTAAAGTAGTTAAGTAATATGCCCCTTGAATCAAAGTGCAAAACATATATTTTACCGCATTGGAAGGGGAGGGCCAGCAATGGATAGCAGCTCCAGCATGAATGGCATCTACTGAACAGGAGGCGAAAGGGAGCCTTGAAATATCAGCCCTAACAAGTGCTAGATTACTGCTGAAACCAAAGAGTAAAGCAGTCAGCAGTTTGCTCAGCTTCATTTTAAATTCATAATTGCTTAACCTCAATATATTATTGAGGTCCACAAAAATTTCACATGTGAAGTAGCGAAGATATGTTCTTTTTCTGTGTTAACAGGAAAGCTCGATATATATAAAGAAGATCCAAAAACAGGAAGGAGAACTCACGCATTAAGGACAGTATCATCTTGCTTGATGAATTCATAACATTGGCGGAGCATATTCTCGGAGAAATCCAAAGCAATTACAGCTGAGTATGTCCCAGATTTTGCGAACTTTCTAGTAAACAAGCCACTGCCACAGCTGACATCAAGAAGGACACCACCAGCAACAGTATCGAAATAATCTTGAGCCATTTGAAACTGACAATGCCAGCAGAATATCAGAAGAACAGGCATAAGAGTACTTCACCTCACAAAAAACAAAAAAAACTACAAACAGTTTGTTGTTTGTTGCTTATTGTTGGGACCAGGTTTTTAAGAACTCATTGTGCAGTGACGCTGCAGAATTAACAACATATGACCCAGAAACGTACCTCTTCATCAAGACCAGGGAAGCCACTCCTATTGAAATTTTGACGCCAGCCTCTCTCATAAAGGAACGAGACAAGTGGACTCCTGAACAATTCAGTTCTAGCAGGCTTTTGTTCCCTGTACTCTATTGTCCCTGAAGTAACAGTCAGGTCCAGGAAGATGTCTTTGCTGGTAAACGACTTATTGCACTTTGAACACTTGAATCCAGACCTGTAAATTGTTGGCCTGCATGGGGAACACATTAGCCAAAGGACCTTAGATGTTAACCTTGCCAAATACATTGGCAGCGTACGCATGAGCCATAAGGGAAATGGGAGTATGACATACAAGTTTATTCCTGGTGGACCTTTCCTTATCAGTGGTTCATAGCAAACAGGGCATGCAAACACCTCAATGTCTGAAGAGCTATTCTGCTGGACCTTGGTCTCCTGTAAAGATCCAAGGATGAAGATATATCAGTGTCTAGTCAGCAATGAACACCTTTATATGCTTATATATCAAGTCTAGTAGTTCACACCACAAAATGCTATACTTCCTAGAGATTATCGAAACATTATCAGAGTATCATCTCCCCGTGTACAGAGTCTCTGATAAAGACAGAACTGAGAAGTCAGAACCTCCATGTTCTACTATTTTTCCAGGCACCTCATTAAGTCGTTAGTCACAACTACGATCAGGGGTGCCCCAGATTATTCTACCAAAACCCAACCTGGTTTCAGCATGTGCACTAGTGCTAGCTCACATTTATAGTTTATGTTTGTCGGCTGATTGTGCAATGAGGTCGCTATTTATCGGACAAGTTAGACTGCAGATACTAAAGTTCAGATAGCAAACGAAAGATAAGCTCAGCACTACGAAATTGCTTTAAGAGCAGCAGGTAAGAACACAGCAGCACATTTTGCCATAACCGCAAACACGTGGTAGGCGCGCAAAAAACTCTTCTCTTCTTTCCGCTCAAGCGCAATAGTACGCCAGGCAACGGCAACATATACAATAATCGACTAGATTAAAAAGTGCGGAAGAGTACCGGCTCAACGACAATCGCCACAGCTGCGGCGGCGGCGCGGAGATCAGGGAAACCGCAGCGGCGCGGGTGGGGACGGCGAGGCGCTGGGGCGCGCCCGCGGGGGAGCTGGGGCGCCGGGTGGGCGGTGAAGCAGGAGGCCGCAGCAGCCGCGGGTCTCGCAAGCATCTCCATGCGGTCAAGGCTCACGACCACGATGCGACGAGACACCCGCGAAGAGCTGGTACGCGTCCAGCGCCGTAGCGCGCTGCCGTGATGCTGCACGCTTGTTGGGAATTAGCGGGCAGGGCAGCGAGCGCTGACCGCTGGGGAGTTGTGGTGATTGCTGTTACGGCGTGGCGCGGGGCTCGCCCGCTCGCTCGAGTCCGCTGCGGGCGAGACGGAGGTGAGTGAACTTTCCTCTGATTCCCCGGTGGCCGCGTGGCAGCCAAGGTTTCACTTATTGTTTGATGGGTTAAAACCGGTCGGAGGCGGTTTACCGATCAAATTACAATTTTCAAATTCCGGAACGGTTTCGACCAAACAAAAACGGCTAGGATTTGGCCGGTTAGCCGAGCGATTTTACTGAAAACCGTGGGGCTGGCTAGCAAAGCGATTTTTACTAAAAACTGTGGTCAACAAAAACCGAACAGTTTCGACCAAAAACCGATCGGTTTTTCAGTAAACCGACCGATGTTACTGAAAACCGAGAAACTGAAAAACCGGCCAATGTTACTGAAAACCGAGAAACTGAAAAACCGGCCGATGTTACTGAAAACCAAAAAATTTAGTGAAAATTAAAAAAAAACATAAAAAAATAATGAAAAATTCAGCGTGACCTATTTTAATTTTTTTAATATCAACATACACAATATACTTCATCTACAAATAATAAGACACATATTTATTTATATCAAATCGAAACACAAAAAATCTATACATCGAGTCTATAGTGTATATATAGCAGCTTATAAAGTCCATACATAGTTTTTAAATCACACTTTACCTTAAGATTATATTCCAATCATAATACGCATTGTCGCACTCTTCACTTGATATGATTTGAATTTTTTTAGTTGCTAACAACTTCGCTTTAAATTCGTTTTATAATTGTCCCGTTGAAGCGGTAGTTGTCTCTCATTGTGAGTACAATATGTTATAAAACTCTAAATTTTGCCATTGATAAATCCATGTGGTGAGAGGTTGTGTGCTATGATTACCGCACAGATAATTATATTAGTCATTACTTTGATTGTATGATGTATTACTGTCTGTCACAAAATAGTAAGTGCCGTAGTAACGTTTCCTCCTCCCATCGTGGTCTTTGATAACTGTGGAGCATCATAGTCTTCATCCTGTGTAGTATAGGTGTAGTCTGTCTTACTTAAAAAAAAAGTAAAATATGAAGAAATGGTTAGCTGTGAAATGATGACTTGTGATCGGTGGCTGTGAGTCAAAAAACATACTGTCTGATAGGTCTCCAAATATAGTACGAGAGCTGCTATCATTTGATTCTTGATAAGGTGGGCTTCGTGAGGCGTCTACAGAATCTGTGAAGTCGTCGTTGTTCACGTTCTTACCTTTTTTTTTTCTTTTTGTCCTCATCTTTTTAGCACCCTTTTTCTGTTTTGCACTTTGAACCTTCCTTTTGCCTATGTGAGTCTGTAACAACACGGTTTGATAGAGGAGTGTCACTCTCGGTGCCCTCTTCATTTAGAACAGAGTCAGAATTGGATCACTCATGTTTCATCTAATCTTTAATAGAATTTGAATAATCATACAACGACAGCTACATGAGACGATCAAATGATCGGCTTCTGGTGGTTTATATGTCTATGAAGTATCACGCATACGGATTTGAAGGTTGTAGTTCACATACACTAACTTATATAATTTATCATAAGATAATCTGTTACATACCTTGGTGTGAATCAATGCAAATGTACTTCAGTTGCGCTCACAACCACTCAATGATGCACACTGTAGGACTATCCGTAATGCAAGCTGCTGAAAATGAGGTGTGTCACCTCCAAACATGTTCCACCATTGGGCAGGAGAAGTATTCTTATCAACTGCTATCTTTTTAGCCGAGTCAGTGGCGAATGAACCTTGTTTTATTTTATAAATTTCTGCCTTTTGTAGGGCTTGCACATACAAGTTGATTGGTGCTATGCGTGTAAATACCTGTCAAAGATCGTTCATCATATTCTGACCTATCTCATAAGCATAGTGACTTCTCGGGCTCAAAGCCCCAACTGCACATATAACAATAGTTAGATATCTCTGCATCATAAACAAAAGAATACAATAATTTTATTCGTAAGTATTACCTGCATTCACAAAGGTATCACTGCAAATGTCCACTATTCTACGATTTTATAAAGTCCATATACCTCTCCATCTCTCGCTCATCATTCGTATAAAAGGCTTCATACTCATTTTTACACAAATGATATCTGAGTAGTACTTCACTCAAATTAGGGCTCTTGTCTTGATCAGCAAACCGAAATAACTCATACAAAGGTTGTACTACATCTACCACATATTTCATTGAATCTCACCATGACATGCTTGCTAGGCAAGAGTGAGCATGCCTTTCCTCATCGGTGTTGACAAATCTACTATTTAGAAATGCCTCAAAACCCATCTATGCCATGAATTTTTATCTCCGACGAAGCATACTCTCAAGAAACATGTAGTTTGTGCCAAAACATGTTGCATTCTATCTTACCAACTCACCACCAATAGCATTGGTCATCATAGAGTGCAACTGATTATGATTATACAACTAACGAGAAATCTTACGAGCCGATTGTATCATAGCTTTGTGCTCTGAGAACTCACCAATAGCCTTTAGCATTAGGTTGATTGTATGTGCTACACATGATTGCCAGACAATACGAGGATACTTGTTTATCAGCAGCTTGTACACTTTTTATAATTTGAACCATTGTCCGTAATAAACTACACAATATTGTCTGGACCTACATCAATGCATACTTTGTTCATTTCTTATAAAATAATGTTTAATTGTTCAATATAACAGTGCTACAAATAAAACAAATAGTGACATACAATAAACATATGTCTTATACTTTAAATATGAAGTCCGCAGATTGGTTTTGCCCAGTAACATCACATGACTTGCAAAAAAATATGACACCATTACATTATCAGCTTTTCTACTAAGGATAGTTTCTGTATGAAAAAATTTCGACTATGTGCGTCTAATGGCCGACTTTGCTAACTTGCTCTCAGCAGTCTATGGACCTGTATCGATCTTAGTTTGAATCCGTTCTTTACTTGACCTCTGTGACGTAGACCTTCTCATCATGCCATAAAATCCAGACCCACCAGCTTTTTACGAGAAACCAGCACCACCTTGCGATGAACCACCAGTACCACTCTCAAACTGACCATCATACGAATGCTGACGCTGTCAGAATTACTCCTCCTCACTAACATTTCTTTCACTTGCAACATGCTGCTGTCTGAGGGTCTGTCTAGCTTGATCCTTTCTTCGCTAGACGGTTTTATCAATCTCTCGACGGAAATAGCCTCGCACGTCGCCGAAAATATGAGGACACCTAACTATGTTGGTTTCACAATGTGCCAAATGTTGCTTGAATCGTGTGGCACCACCCTCCTCTCTTCACGCTATTACAATATTTGCAACAGAACCTAGGATACACGTTCTCCTCGTACTCCAAAAATATTTGCAACGAAACCCGAGATACACATTCTCTTCGTGCTCCTAAACCGAATCGAACTGATCTGCCATCTTAGAATCAACGATACCTGAAAACTGACTGAACTATGTTCTAAAGTTTCAAACAAATCGACCAATATTTGAACAAAAAACAGAAATACAACCATCTCACCTCCTCTGTTACAAAAACCGAACAAATCGAACGGTTTACCTCTAAAATCGCTCGGCTTACCGCTTCAACCAGCTGATTAGCCACTGCGGATGGTTTGTCGGCCAAGGCACATGGCTAGCCGGCCTCTTCAAGCGGTTTGCCGCTGTTGCCGGTTGGCTCCGCGAACGGCAGCGGGCGCGCAGCTAGTCGGAGTTACCGCTCGGCTAACCGGCAATCTCGGGCGGCTTCCGGCTTTGCGGCGGTGGATGGCGCACTGGGACAGCGGTTTTGGCGGCGCAGCTCGAGGACGGAGAAAGTGAGTTGCGGGTGGTGATTCTGGCCCCGTGACTCTGGGTAAGGCTGCCTTTTAGTTTCTCCATCTAATTTTTCTCAAATTTTTTCGGCATTAAAATCGAACAATTTTCAAAAACTGAATCCACCATGAAGTTTCATTTTTCGTCTAGTTTTTAAGCATATTTTTTATTTTAAAATCCACCAAATTTTTAAAATTCAAATGAATTTGAATTAAAAACCGGTGAACCGTCTAAACCGGATCGGAGCGGTTTTCGCGAAAACCGGCCCGCTTTGAGCGGTTTTGCGAAGGATTAATTTAATACATGCCATTATAATTTTGTGAAATTTGAAATATGTCATTTGAGTCCACGTGTTGTTTTTTTGCAGCGTGCTATGTGTCATTGACATATGGATGACATATTTCACGGTTTGCAAAATTGTAATAGTACGAATCTAATTCGCCCTTTTACAAACCCTGGTGGCAGCCTGCAGGCTAGCGGCTTCCGACGGCGTGCGTCCGTTCGCAGTTCTGAAGATTTTTCGCCCATCTACTTTAGCGCAGCGTACGGGACAGACTAGGTTCTACAAATTCCACGCGCCAAATTTTGAAGAACTTTCACACGGATGATGGATGAATTTCTGCAGCGTTTGAACAAAGGAAATCCCCCGCGTCCATAACTTCAACTACTGACTGTCGTTCGGTGAACTCCAGGCCGCGTTCGGCTAGCTTGTCCGGGGAAGGCTTGAACACAAATGTGCGTGCAGACAATGAGCGAAACCTTCCACGAGCATTTCCCGGCTGCTGGCCCTTTTCAGATGCTTGGAGTTGGCGCGCACCTTCGGTCCCTCGCCCACTTCGTAACAAAGAACGGCAAAGCCGTTCCCGCGCGTCGTCGCCAACCTCGCCGATCGGAAGGCGTCTCGACGGCTCCATGGTTTCGGACACCGACAGCCTCGGTGCTCTTCTGCTATCTAAACCAGCGCATAGCGCGGAATCCAGAGTAATTTGGGCAAACGTAGCATCAATGCGGTTAGGACTGAAAGTCGCAGGGCGATCACTGCCACTCCAGGCATGGCGAGCAAGAGGGTGCTGGGAGTGGGACCGATGCTGACCGCTCTCCAACCGGGTTGATTGCCTTACCAGCAACTCCGGGGGATCAGGCATCTCGAGATAGATGGCGATGCCGGAAGGAAAAAGGATCAGTCGACTCTCAATCCCGTTCGCATCTAGCGTGAGTGCGAGTGCCACCACTAGCAGGAATCAACAACAGTACCTAGTCTAGAGTTCATTCAGCGTGAGACGCGATGTAATACTTCGAGTGGGGACCATGGACTGGTAGGGCCGTAGGGACGGTCGATCGTTTGAGTCGGCGTCGATGCTTGCCTTTCAGTCGCCTCGCACTAGATCGCCGAGTTCAAATAAAGATTAGGCCACTTTCTATCGAGAGGTGGGAGTAGCTATCTTGATCGAGCCATTAGCGCGCCTCTTTTTTCCTGCCCATATGCGTCACTGTTCCATCGATGTTCACATTTACTCTATCTGAGTTTATTTCTAAGTTTTGTTGCTACAACTTTGACGAATAATTTTAATAAATTTAATTAATTTTAATAATATAAATTATATATATATTACGAAAATATTTTTTTTGATGAATTTAAAAATATAAATATTAGTTTTTTAAATTTAATCAAATATATAAAAACTATGATCAAAATTTAATCGAATTATAAGTCTCTGCTGGAACGGAAGTAGTATCCAATAAAAAAAAAGAAGTCCATATACTCTTAGTAGAAAGAATGAGATATCAAGATAGAAGAAGATTGAGCTCAGAGTAAAAGATAGTACAAGAAGACTACGCGCCCTCGTACGTACGTTCCTTGCTTTGGGCACCGACCAAAGGCCACGAATTTGTGCTCTGCTGTACTGTACGTACACTCTTCCTGAGCTGTTGCCGTTGGAATTAAAGGAGTTGGCCCCGTACGTATAACTAGTTTGACTTTGTAGAGAGCGGCTGGATTAGTGGCCGGTCAGTGTGCGCATCTCACTAATCGCATTCATCGATCGTAACAGCACGTGAGGGACCAACGGCGCACCCATGGCGCTTTGAAACCTCATTTCCAATTCCGCCGGGGCCGACAGAAAATATTCCGTTCCTGAGCCGACTGCGGAGGGCCGCCCGTCAGCCGTCGGCTGAGCGGAAAGCGGAAAGCGGGCGCGGAGGACCGGCCGCCGCTCGGCCTCGACCAGGCCCACCCGCGCCGTCCGACGGATAAGCATCGGGTTCGGCTTCCGTTCACATCGATTTTTTCCCTTAACGCGGATCAGCCGCGTGTCCTTTCTTTCGGCGGCGTATCCTGCTTGCAAAACCATATCCGGTTGGCGTGACAAATGGAGCGCGCGTACCTGGAGTATTTCGTTTGCTGCGGAGATGCCGTGTTAAGATAGATATTAAGCGCGGATGGTCAGATGGAGTATTATCGACGTAACGACGTGACCGCGTGGCAGAAGAGTACTGTACTAGCTGAGCGAAATTACGATAAAGTGGTGTGGATTCAGCAAAAGTGGTTAAAGTGGTGAGTATGTCCATTCTTCCTCTCGACAAGGAAAGAATGTTTTCTGTGTCAAAGATGCCGAGAAGTGCTAAAGGTAACATTTGTGAACAATACTATCACGTAAAAAATGTTGCCAAAAACGAAACAATGTTCACAAGGATATACACCAGGCAGAAAATAACTCTTTCGAAATAGAGCCTCGGTCGCGTTTCCAATGGGCGGCTGCGCCAGCGATGAGCCGCCGCAACCCCGGCTGTCGCAACTCGCAAGCCGATCGGGCGATACCTGAGCCTGACGTGGTGCCCGCCTGTGACCGTTACCCGTTGCCTCGGCCTCCGCGGCCGTCCCGCTGGCGTGGGTCCCACGTTGCCAGGCGGGCATCTTCAGTCCAAACGGCTCCATCTAGAGACGCACCTTTTCCGCTAAGGAATCCCGAGACACCCCCCACGTCTAACCGCACGCGTAACGGCGCCGTCCTACCCAACCCTCCCACGCGTGGGCCCACCTCCTCCGTCCCTTCCCGTTCACGTCCCACGCGGCGAAGGGCGCTGTCCTTATCCGTCTTTTTCTCCGCCCACACCCCGACCTTCTACATATGAACCCGCCCCCCGCTTCGCCTCCCTTCCATCCCAACGCACTCTCCAGTGGCCCCTCACTTCCCCACGCCTCGAAACGCATCCCGTTCCCAAGCGCCTCCCAAATCCCAGCGCGAGCGTAGAGGCCAAGTCCAGTTCCGCCGACCAGCAACAACTAGCGAGAGAGATTGGAACCGGAAGGGCGCTGGCGAGACCCATGGACGCGTCGCCGTCATCCCCCTCGTCGCTGAAGCACAAGTTGCGGACGACCGTGTGCTGCTGCTTCGGCGGCGGAGGAGGGTCCGGGCCGGCCGCCGCCGGCGGGGAGCGCGTCAGGTGGAGGCGGCGGGCGGCCGTGGGGGACTTCCGCTACGACTCGCTCAGCTACGCGCTCAACTTCGACGAGGGCGAGGACGACGACGACGCGGAGGCTGGATTCCGGTACAGGAACTTCAACTCGCGGCTGCCGCCCTCGCCGGTGCCGGCGCAGCGGCACGCGGCCGTCGCAATCGCCTGAAGATACCGCGTGTTTTCTCTCTCTCTTTTTTCTTCTGATTCTGTGGTGAGCCATTGACGAGCGACGGAATTGTGTGCAGCAAAGCAGCGTAGCATAGTGTTTTACTGGATGGTGAAATTGTAGCAGTGAGAGAGTAGCATCTAGGAATGTTACATGATGTATTCGTACTAATGTAATTTGATGATGATAAGGATGAACCCTAGAAATGGGGGGGTTTGGTTTCTTGGAAATAATTGTTGTGTCTTCTTTTGTTTTATGGAGTTTTATCTCGCGGGTAATTTGCGGGAGACGCCTATGGCATCAATTGCGCGCGTCTCTTCGACGAAGCGGCGCGAGTGTGCTCCTGGGACGAATGAGGAAGATGGGATTGGATTTTTATTGCCATACAATCTTTTCTTTTCGTAAGAACAGGGCATTTCTTTGTTTGATAAAGAGAAATGAGCGGAGGTGAACGTTGTCACGGTGCTGACTGTGACGCCGCCCACTTGGCCGTTGGATGCCCGCTGGCGCCCGCTCGCCTGCGTGTGCTCACCTCGCCGGGTCAACGAAGAGCCCTAATTTATCGGTCGAAAATTAAATCCAGAGCGATATTTTTACTCCAGTTTATTTTCCCCTAGTGGCAACAAGCGACGGACGCAGCTGAGTGCGGTCACCACGGAATCGATCGATTGATACGATCGAAATGGACGTGCCCAAGGTGTTTGGTGTTGGCATGGCACGTCCCTAATTCGCTCAAGGTGTTTGGTGTTTAGCCGTTGTGGCCATCGATTTAAATATTATTTATAACTTATATTTTTAATATTTGATCAAAACATTGTTTAAAATGATTTGAATTATGAGTATGAGTGATGGCTAAGGATATGACAAGTGATAGATAAGAGATATCTATTCTTATAAATAACTGGTCAAGAGAACATCTCCAGCTCAACATATAACTCACCCCCAATACGGCTCAACACTGTTCATAGTATTTCACAAACATACTAGTACGGTAGTACCAGTATCAAATTATCATATATGAGTACATTTTAATTACGAAATTAATCCCCACAGTCAACGGTACTAATCCCCCCTTCCAACTTGTAAGGGCACCGCACCGCACCGTAATGGGCCTGTACTCGAAATGGTGTCAACATGTGGCCCATCTTAGTCTTTCTTGCCTTGGTCTTTGTTGGGCGAACCTTTTATCATGCCGGGGTTCTGGGCTGGGCTTCATCATGGACGGAGCCTAGCTGGGGACAGAGTATTGCATGTAATTCCTCTTCATTGCTCTATTGAGAATTTTTTCCTCAACCATCTCATCGAGTAGTACAGACAGTGGATCAACTCCATATTCTTTCTTGAAATTGACGGAGATTGCCGTCTTGGTAGAGCCATCTTTGTCGATTACAGCCCGGATCTTCTGCTAAGCACCCAAGAAACACGCGCCATCATCAGCAAAAAAAAAAGAGAATATAAAAAAAAAATCAAGGTTAATACACGTTGCTCGCAACCAAAACAGAGAGAAATAAAATAATAGTCTCTTCGTTTTTAAATTGTTGTCATTATTGACTTTTAACACTAACTTCAACCATAAAAATAGAAAATAAAATAATACGTAAGCCATATTAAAATGAGGCAAAGCATCGTAACCTCGAACAATTTCGGTGGCTGTTTCGGAGGCGCCGGATCCGCAAAGTATATTTTGTGGCCCCTCTGAATCATGCTCTCGAGCTCCTTGCGCTGCTCTATCTGCTCCAGGAGCAGGACCAGCGGGTCACCGGATACACTCCTAATGTATTTTTCGATCGCCGTCTTGTTTTTGCTGCCGTTGTTGATAGCCGTCTTGACCATCTGATGAACATGCACCACGGTGCGTCAACAGAATAAATAACGATAATAAAAAATCAGTGAAGCAGACTTTCTCCCGCCAAATGAGAAGAAAATTGAAGTAGTAACTGCACACGCAAGAGCAGAGGAGGTACCTCACGGAGCACATTGCTACTAGTAGCTGAAACAGGGTTCGCAGCCGAGACCGCCGGCTGCTGGCTGCTCGAATGTTCTTCTGGGATTTCGTGGCTGCTGCCCGCTGTGGGTTGTGTTGCATTTGTCTGCAGGTTGTCTTCTGCAGCAGTGGTATTCCCGACATCCGGTCGAGATTCACAGAATTTGCATTTCTTGTGAGTTTCGAATTGGACACTCCCCATATCCATGAGTGTCGTGATCCGTGACATCCATCGCGTCCTTTTCTCAGGGCCCCGGATCTTCTTCAGTTGGAACAAACCGGAAAACCAGAGCTCCTCGAGGCTCCTGAATCCTTGAGCACAGAAGACCACCTCTTCCCCCTCATAAGAATCCTTATGCAGCTCTAGCTCAGCGAGGGCATGAAGCTTGGCGACGACATCTATGAAGCTCTGCCCAATCCGCGTGGACCTGAGCACAAGGCGAGTGAGGTTCAAGAGGCAGATTAGGTCCGTGGACCCGTTAATAGTTCTGGCGCCAGGCCACAGCGTCCCTTCTAACTCCAAGGACGTCAAATGCTCCAGCAAGTTCTGGGATCCAGCATGAGCATCACCATCATTTCCTGCAATCAACCAGCCAACCGATATAGCATCGTCCATCAACGAGCCGACCGAGAGACTGAGGCTCTGGAGGCTGCTGAGATCCACAAGAATGGCTCTCAAGTCATCCCCGTCAGACACTTTGATCCCTACAAAATGGAGCCGGTGCAAGGAACGGAGCCGTTCTTTCCAATGCTTCACGTGCCTGATGGTCACAGACTCCAACGTCTGCAGGGAAGCCGGCATATCAGCGGATTTTCTTCCCTTTCTCTTTCTTGAGTAGAAGAGACGATCAGCCACTGTTGTGTGTGGATCCGGAAGGTTGAGGCCATCGCCCAGTACATGGAGCAGGGTCTGAATCTTCCAGAATTGCCCGGGCAGGTCGCGCACGTTGGCGCCCCGCACGTCCAATGTCTCGAGTCTCCCAAGCTTCCCGATGGACTCAGGTATCTCTGTCAGAGATCGACACCTGAGACCTAGATACCGCAAGTGCACCATGTCCCCGATTTCGTCGGGAACCTCCAGGATGTCTTGGCCTTCCAGGTTGATCACCCGAAGGTACGGAGATCCTTTCAGAAGCAGGTGCATGCCATTGCCGCCGTCATCACGCATAGGCTTGTAATTTATTTGTCGACCTACATAGTAAATGTTTAGGCGTTAATTAAATGGTGTTTATGTAACAACTTGTTAATAAGAACGGGGTCTAGCAACACCAATTAAGAAACACAATAGGAGTATCTGAGACTTAAAAGATATACATATGCCAGGATTCTCATTTCTAGGCCGGCCCCATGAGAATTAGGCATTTGCCATGAGCTGCTACTTATGGCTAAATGAAGTATACTTGAGAGATGGACTTTTAAATATAATTGCCCGATGACATATACTTCTAGTTAGAAGTTAGAACAAGGCATGAGGCTTGATCTGATTTCCTATACATTCAGAGAAAATGACAGCGGTCCCAATCATTTATGAGTTTTGTTACTGAAATTTTAGGTTATCCCGAAAGCAACGTGCATATTAGTATTCATATTCCTTTCAAAGAAATTGCTAAAAAATAATGACAACAGCAATAATGCATTTGTAATTAGGTGGCAAACTATATACCTTGGCTTGTAGGCTCGTCGCAACCGGGAATTATACCATTCGCTTCTTTTCTCAAGCAGGAGTCATCATCCATATAGTTACGACAAAATGATAACACGGTTCGCAGTTTACGGTAGCGACCACCCACATCTACAAGTGTGTTGTGGTTATTCTGGAGAGCCAGGCGGCGTGTGTTGTCGGGCGCCGCAACGCCGCCACTGCAGTGGACATGCATGAAGGACCTACGGTGTCCTTCTGACCTGAGAATGCGGTGAAGAAGGTCGTGGATAGCAACGTGATGGACACCATCAACATGTGAAGCCTTGTCTAGCAAAAGGCCTCGATGGATCAACTCCTTGAGGTAGCACTGACCTAGCTGCTCCGCCTCCATCCCGTGCTGCGGGCTGAGGAAACCTTCCGCCGCCCAGAGCCGCACCAGCTGCTTTGCATCAATCACTGTGTTCTCCGGGAAGCCTGCAGTGTACAGCATGCATTGCTTGATCTCGTCGGGGAGGTCGTCGATGCTTACCAGCAGTATCACCTTCAGCTTATCATCATTGATTTTGTTCATGGTGTAGTTGGATGCAGTCTCCCACTTGTTGTAGTTGTCCATGGCTATCATGAACTTGGCTAGAGTAACCACTGCAAGTGGTAGACCATTGGTGATGTCTTTAATATTGTCCTGAACCCCCTTTAATCCCACTTTTGATGTGATTACTGGTCCTACAGATCCAGGGGCTCAATATGCAATCGAACAGTGCTAAACTATCTTTTTGATCTAGATGCTCAAGTTTGATGATGGAATCACTCTCCATCCACTTATGACTGGATGTCGCTGAAATCATAATTGTAATCTTGTAATTCGTTCCTCCAACCACAGTTGATGACAACTCGTCTTCCACACTTTTCCACTTCGTCATACTGATTTGGCTGTTTATCCAGACCAAGAAACTACATGGATCACTGTTACTCTTATTCACTCCTGTCCTATACGAATCGAGTTGTTTCTTGATTTGGTTCACAATCCCTATTTTGCTCATGCTGGGTGGGAAACTCACCGAGATGCATGCATCAAAATGTTTCCTGATTTCAGCGTCTTTATAGGCCGACCGCAGGAAGGTTGTTTTGCCCATGCCACTGTCCCCAACAATGTAGATCGCTGCAACCGGCCGATCAGAATGCTGGATTCGCTTCGTGAGTTTCTCCTTCAGTTCTTCATTCTCCCTTTTGCGGCCAATCATTTCAAATGGAGCCGAGTTCTGCCTGTTACAATGGCAAGTACACGAATCAATGTCACATAGATATACTCCTATATATTTAGTATTACTAGGGGGACTAATAAGGCTGCTTAAATTTTTCAGGAGTGCACCCTCTCCCGTTTCAAAAAAGGAAAATGAGCAAAAAATCTGGCATGTGGTAAAAGTGTCGCTTGACTTCTTCCTTAAACTATCTACATTTTCTCCCTCCCACGTTTCATTATTAATTTGGGGTATCGTCTATGCATTTCTGCTAAGTAGCCTGACATATATAAATGGGCACCTGATGAAGTCCAAATACCCTTTCTATATATTTGAGTCATTTTAAGGATGACCAACTGCTATTAGCTTATCTCCCAGTATGTAAGATAACAAATTGATCTCAGTTACTCATTTTTTACAAGAAAATAATCAAAACTATTGTCACATGCATCAGTTTCTAAAACAAACAAGTTACTTCCTAAATTTAATACTACAATAATTACTAATTATGAGAGAGTTTCACCTTTTAGGAGGTGAAACACTAATTTAATCTTCGATATCCACACAAATGGTCAAACACAACTTAAATATATGTTTATTTTTTTAAAAAAAAATGAATAAGATGAATGATCAAACACAACTTAAAAAGTCAAAAAAATGACAACAATTTAAGAACTCTCGTATCTTTTACAGTATGCAGCTGAGCTGCAAATGCAAATTTCTAAGCTAGTCAAACTTTGAAACATCTAATGTCTTGACATGTTTATCATTATAACAACCCCTTAGCCTAAAATGTTCGAATAGAAACAAATTTCACTGCATGAACCATAAAAAACAGTCCGGTGGACCTAGCGAGCTAGTAAAATTAGATGGCGACTCTAAAAATCCTCACAAAATGAATAGACGGCGGCTCTAAAAATTAATCCTCACAACAAATGATGCGACCGCGAAATAACACAGCAGAGATGTAACAGCAGTTCACAGCGACACACAAAGATTCATACCAGAGCCATTCACTCCGAATAGCTGATTGCTTCCAGCTCTTGTCATCTTTTTGGCTGTCAGGACCGCCGTAGACCGTGCCATACTTGCCGCTGTTATTGATGATCTCTTCTAGTCGCGCGTTCATGGATTCAATCTCGCCGGAGAGGCTGAATCGAACTTGGATTTGAGTGTACAGGTTGAGGATGAACACGACGGCTCGCGTATGTCCACGGCGGGAGAGATCTGCCCGCAGGTGGAACCTGTCGATGGCATCCTCGGCCTGCGAGGCGACCTCGCGTATCTGCCACGCGAGTACCTCCCGGAACCGGCTGTTGTCGTGCCGGCGCTGCTCGATCTCGTGCAGCAAGGCGTGCAGCCACATAAGCTTGTCGCGCAGGCTGTCGATCGCGTCGCCCACGCCGGCAAGCACCTTCGCCTCCGCCACTACCACCTCCTGCAGCTTGCTCAGCAGCGGCCCGACAATGGCCTCCGCCATCTCTCCGAGACTCCGATCGCTCACTCGCTAGCTCGATGTGATGAAACGAATGCGCCTAGCTCTGGGTGGACACTGGAGTGATTGGCGCCTGTGCTGGGCAACACCAAGGGTCCCTATTTATGGCATGAGGTGGGTATAATAGCGTGGTAGTAGCTCTTAAAACTATCTCCAGTGGTTTAATTGGAACAGGTTCAACTGATGACCCATTTAACAATTAGTTAGATAGCTACCAACTAACAATTTTCACTAGCTAATCTGACCCAGCTAATACCAGCTTAATTAGTACTCCCTCCATTGCTAAATTGATATCGCTGTTGACTTCTTACCTCAACTTTTACCATTCATTTTATTAAAAAATTTGATAAATATTATATATTTTATTGTAATTTGATTTATCATTAAAGTTATTTAAATTATAATTTAAAATTTTATACATTTAAACTAATTTTTTAAAGAAGACGAATGATCAAAATTGATGTTATAAGTAAACAGTGACATCAATTTAGGAACGGATGGGTATCAAATACTCTCTCCAACACCAAGATTAAGGAAGAGAGGAAAGGTAGAGAGTGCACTAAAAAATGAGGAAAATAAAGAAGAGATAGAGAATTGTGTTGGGGAGTAAGAATGTTACTATTTTGTAGAAAACTAGAATGATATTTTTTTTGTGAGTAGTTATTTCAAATTGTTTGAAGCTATATCCCCAGTGGTTCAGAACAATCATACCTGTAGCTAACAATTATATCTAATCAAAAATTAGATTAGGTACTCCTTCCGTCCCAAAAATAAATATCTTTTTTGACATTTAAAAATTATATTTGACCATTCATCTTATTCAACCTTTTTATGAAAATATCATATATTTTATTGTGAATTCTTTTATTATTAGAAATACTTTTAGCGTGACTTATTTGTTTTTATGTACAACTTTTTGAATGAGACAAATGGTCAGACGTGATATCTGAAAGTAAAAAAAAAAGACATTTGCTTTGGGATGAAGGGAGTAGCTGATACTTCCATCATCCAAGAATGTTATTTAAGAAAAAAAATTATTATATCTACAGTTTTAACACATAAAAATATTCTCACTCATCTAATCACCCTCTTATTTATTGTGTTCACACCTTTCAAATCTTTACATTCTTGAACAAATATATACCTTTTAAAATGCTTACATTATTGGACAGAGAAAGTAACTATTAACAAAACAAGCCCTAAGGCTATTGCGGCCACTCCTTAGTGGAGTACCCCGTGTAGGAGAATGTACCATGCCACAAATATGGTAAGTCAAGTCATACTCGGATAGAAACAATAATTCCGATGGCATAACAGTGCATTTCGTTTGTCTTAAAATTAAGAGGAAGATATTTGACATGTCAACAACCACGTTTGTTAGAACCAGTTTTTATATTTGTAGACTATGTAGTACCAGTTGTTATCTTATTTTTTTACATGTTGCAGATTTTTTTTAACGTTAGTGGCTAATTTATTCTTGTTAACTTGGAACCAAAATGATACCGACAAAAGAATAGGACCCGACCATGCAAAAAACGTGTACTATCTAGGCAAGCAACCAAGGCCATATTCACACTGTTAGATAACACTAACGACATGCCATCATTAAACGTTACTACTGCAATACAAAGGACAAGAAAAGTATGGTTTCTCGAGTCATTAGAAGCTCTGCCGTCGATTAGAGCAATCCTTGTTAGTAATTAGTTACAAGTGTTAACAATCACTTTTTTCTCAAAATAACAACCACTGCTTAAAAAGTTAATAATTTTACGACGGCCGGTATATGCATACTCTTAGCTATAATGACCACATTTTATCGTTAATAATATTTTGGTGACACACAGAGTATTTATTTATGCGACTCCATTGGTCCCATTTTAAATACAAGGGGCACATATCTTAATATTCGGACTTTAATTTCTAACTTATGCATTCGTATATATGACATGTAGGATAGTATCGTTGATGGCCATATACCTTAGCCACCACAATTAACATCACACCCAGTTGTAGTTGGAGACGGAATAAGGCAATTAACCAAATCATTACGATGTACAATATGGTGCCGGTTCAAACTTTTGTTCTGATTCAGTCTGATCTGGAGCGAGAATGATATTGACATGGCGCATAAGTTATTCTGGATGACTAGGAATAGTGCTGGCTCTGACTGAGTATAAGAGGCGCAACCATGAAAATATCATTTATTTTATTGTGAATTCTTTTATTATTAGAAATACTTTTAGCGTGACTTATTTATTTTTATGTACAAATTTTTTGAATAAGACAAATAGTCAGACGTGGATATCTGAAAGTAAAAAAAAAGGACATTTGTTTTGGGATAGAAGGAGTAGCTGATACTTCCACCATCCAAGAATGTTAAAATTCCTATGCTTCCCCATACAAAATAAGGATTAAAAAAAATTATTATACCCATAGTTTTAACATATAAAAATATTCTTACTCATCCAATCACCTCCTTCAAATACTTATATTTTTGAACAAATACACACCTCTTAAAATGCTTATATTATTGGACAGAGGAAGTAACTATTAACAAAACAACCCTAAGGCTGTTGCCGCCGCTCCTTAGTGGAGTACCCATATAAAAGTATGTACCATGCCACAAATGATCCGTAAAAAATTAGTTCAGATGTGTAAAATTATAAGACGTGAGTCAAATAATTTTAATTATAAAATAAATTATAATAAAATATAATATTTATCAAAAATATTTTGAATAAGACGAATAGTCAAGTTTGATGTTAAAAATTAAATGACAATTTCGAAACGGATGGTGTAAGAAATTATTTATCTGACAAATGTGGTGTCATATCTCGATCCACTTGTTACTGTACATGATGATACGCAACAATAAAAAAAAAGTCATCAGCGCCCGTAAAAATAGCTAACTCCTCCGAGTTGTGCTAAAATGTATTCTTCGTTTAGGGTCATCTGGTGGAGGCACCGGAACAACTTCGTTAGACAATGAAGAACGTCAGGTAGATAGTGAGATCGACGTGTTTGTTCCATTCGTCAATTCCGGGTTTCGGCTTTGATTGCATTGATCAATTCCTGTTGCGCCATCTCAAAACGTAAAATATTACCAGCGCGAACTTGGCATGTGGGGCCGAGCCAACCATGGAGATTGAAAATTCTTGCTCCTCTGAGTAATGCTTGCAGCTGTTGAGCGTTAGATTTTCGGATGCCTGAGTGCTTGTAGCTTTCTTTAGACTCTGTTTAAAACTCAAAAATTTTATAGAAATTTTATAAAATTTTTACAAAAATTATTTTAATTTTAAAAAAATAAAAAAAAATTCTCTGTTCCAAACGAGACCGCGGACGGATCCCTGCATCGATGCCTTGCGTCGTCCTCTGGTTGAGCCAAATTAAATGCATAAGGAGCAGTACAAGGTTCCATTTGGAATGGAGGAAGACGTAGCAACTTTTGTAGGAAACGTTTCCTCCGGGAGGGAACCGATCGCCACGTTTGTAACGGAGGAAGTACTGCTTCTGTTCCTCCGGAAAGGAATAAAGGAACGTGGATTTCACGGAACGAAAAAAAAAATCCCTTCCGAGTGGAGGGAATCGCTCGCATGCTGCTCCCGCGCGCCGCTGCCGTCCTCGATCCTGCTCCTGCGCGCCTGCATCGGCCGCCCCCGACATCTGCTCCCTAGCCCCGCCGCCCCCTGCGCCTGCAACCCCCCACCCCTACTCACGCCTCCTGCGCAGGTCTTGAAGCCGCACTCGCAGGGCAGGATGTCCTCGCTCATGCGCGGAGTTGGCTGGGTCCATGGGCTGGTTGTCGGGGGTGGCTGGGACATGGACGTGGTAGCTGTGGAACTCCTGGTGGTCCGCCAAGAAGTCGCCGCTGCTGCCGAGCTCGCTGTCGAGCAGTCGAGTCGAGGTCGTCACGGGAGAAGCTGACGTAGTGGCTGGAGTGTGCAGTTCATGTTTCTTATGAGTTCCTTCAAACGTCAAGAAATTTTGATTCATGTGTTTTCGATTTATGTGTTTTCCCCTGTTTTTGTGTTTTTAATTACTTGGTTCCAAACGGGGCCTAATCTGACAAACAGCGGCCGGAGTTCCAAAGGGAGGCAACGCCCAACGAACATTTTGCCGCCTCCACTACGTCATCGTTGTAGAGGAAAGGAGCGTCAGCGTACCAGAGGAAAGTAGCCAAGCCATGGTGGTGAGAGATGCACTTTCTTAGTCAGGAGCACTGGTTGCCTCCCCGTCTTCTCGTTATCTTCGTCCGGGCGAGGGTGGATCCAGTCGGAGGCGGATGCTCGGCCGGCCGGTTTGCCGGAGGAAGCGTCGGCAGGGTTCGAGTTGCTGGAGAAGCCGCAACAACCCGCTGACACCGGTTTGGCTAGTTTAAACGGTAGAAACCGCTACAAATTTAAAGATTAGCTTTTAAAAAGAAAACCACTAGGTTTTTTGGTTTTGAATTTTTAAATTTTGACTTTACATCAATTTGATCAGTTTCACCTGTTTTCGGTTAGTTTGATCAATTTATCGATTGGTTTGACTGGTTTTTGAATTTTTAAATTATTTTTAATTTTAATTAAACTGAAAACCAGTTGTCCATCCATACCGAATTGGATCAGTTTGGCTGAAGACAACAAAACTAATCAGGTTTGGGTGGTTTTTGTGAACTTTGAGCGTCGGTCGGGGGATATTGGCTATGTCAATTTTTCAAAACAATCCTAGTTTGGAATGCGAAAAATAATAATGGATCATAATTTAATACAAAGGCCTCTAATTTGGATCACGACTGTTGTCGCGATCCAGTATGACTCGCTTGCCGCCGCCAATCCACCTTGTCGCCTGCCTGCTTGCTACCATTGCGACTGGCATCGGGGCGTGCTGTCAAGCACATCTACAACAGCCGTTAAATCCGGCGGCTTCCGTTGATCACTGACAAAACGCAAGTACCTGTGGCGCAATCCGAACTCAAAATGCAGGAGGGCAGAACACTGTCGATAACAACACGAGAGCTGCCGACCTGACGGCTGAAGGTATGACAAAGGGATGGATAGACTGATTGATCAAGAGATGTGCATCCCTATAGCTCCACAGATAACTCACCCAAAATACAGCTCATACACGTTTCATACTATTTCACAAACACACTAGTGTATCAAATAGTCGGATACATTTCAGTTATATACAGTATAGAAGAGAGAGTACACCCCCAACAATTACATATTCGCACTAACAATATCCTACGTACAAACCGAACGTAAATGCTATATTCAGTTTACACGGCTAGTTACAACATTATTACACTGCGTGATGACTTTGTTATGAATATGGGCCTCCGGAAACGCCAGTCTGGACTGTCGTCTCTAGAGCAATAAATATACTGGAATTCTTCACAATGGATGCATTATTTACGTAGTATATTTTCTCCAATCGGTGCGCTACCAAGACCGTTCGGCGTTGCCATCACCTGCTGTGTTTCTTCATTCCAGACATAAGAATACAGGAATTTGAAACAAAAACAATGTCACACTTGTAAAAAAAGTGTTTCCTGAAGTTTCTGAGTGTCATACCTTTTTCTCTTGCTTTTGTCAGATGAGGATGATGCGGGATTGCTGTGCCAGTTCCGCTTGCGCTGGTTAATGAACCAATTATTAATCTGCTTAAGTTGTAGCCCTGTTTCCTGCACCAGGCGAGCCTTGTCTTCCTCCTAAATGAGTATTGTGGAAGATGCTCATGAGTAATTAGGCAAATAAATCTCAATGTAGAAAAAGATAACATCACTAATGTGTTGTCACATACGGTAGGGTACGGCCACTTAGAATGAGCTTGCCACCAAGCTTTCAGAGTAGAAGCTGTGTCTCCAGGGAGTTTTCCAGCTCGCCGCTTCCTCATTATCTCTTCCCTGATATCCACAAGTTTCTCTCTGTAACCCTGAAACAAGATGCTTATTTAGAAAACAATATATTTACAACAAACTTTAGAAGGTTACAACATTACCTGCTTAAGTTCATGCTTCAACTCTTGGCGTACACGCTCAACTAAGGACCTCTCGCCCTCTGTCAACATTAAGGGACCAAAGCCCATTCCATCCGATCCTTCATTTCCATCAAACATGTTGCTCTCACTGTCTACCTGATTGTCTTCATCATCAGACATAGTTGCCCCAGTGCCTTCACCAGGAGATGCACCTACAGAAGAAACACATATTAGCACAACTCAAAGTAGGTGAACAGCAGTGTGTTTCTGACAGAATGATAAGAATTTATAGTATTTCCTCAGCCTGAATATAGCAGTGGCTACTGCTTAATCACTGTGATTTCCAAAGATGATTAACAAATTCATCAAATATATACTAAATAAATCTGAGTCCAATATGACAGAATCTGTGCAGATTCATTTATAAAAATTTCACTATATATAAGAGGAAAATGATAAATTGCATAGGTAGTTTATTTTGTAGAGGGAGTAATCAGTGGTGAAAAGGGTCTAGAAGTCTAATCAGTGCTTGTCTTGGCAAAAAAAACTTTACCAAGAAAGTTCACTTCATTGCTACCAACAAAGTGATCTGAAAAAAAAAATCAGGAACAACAGATAGCAAATATGATTGTAGACTCCCTCTTCCGAAAGAGGGAAACTATCATTTCCCTGTTGAAAGTTACTAACTAGAAAGCTGATTTACCTGTAAGGCTTTGTAAAGTTTGTTCCAGCTCCCAGCAAGCCATCACGGCTTCCATCGCATGAACACGAACATGTTGCTGGAGCTGTTCTTTGAATGAACAGAGGAGCAAAACATAATGTGTCTGGGAGAAAAAAAAAAGGCAAGGTAGACATTAGTTAGAATTTCTCAGTTTTCAGGGGAAGAGGGGCTGAAACAGTGCCACACTGCAACCCAGGAGGATAATTAGTTTGAAGAAACTGATACGCTAGACATAATGAAGCAGCCTGTGATTGAGAAAATGATTAGTAACTGGTTTTCATAAACATAGCGAGCAGAGATCAGCCGCAACCAAGATGGAAAACATTATAAGCAAGACACGTCGAAACATCTCCCATCCATGATGAATAGAATTTACAGCATAATCGCTATATTCGTGCTTCCTAGACTCCTGCAAAATTAATCCAGTATTCCCAATATCTAGTTCCAATTTGAACCGAAAACTTTGGCACCACAACTACACGAGTAATTTATGGTGAGACGAAGCTTCAAAATTCAGCAGCACAGTTCACCCAAAACCCGAATTGGACAACAGACCAATACAGCAAAGCACCAAGCGACCTCACCCCTTCATCACAGCATGAGTATGTCCGCGAGACAGAGAAGAGGAGGGAACTCCTTACAGTACTTACCATGAACAGGTCGAGCTCCTCGCCTCCCGACTGCGCTCCCCCAACCGCGGCCGCAGCGGCCGCCGCTGCCATGGGCGGAGGCCTGGCGGCGATCTGCGCGTCGATTCGCGGGAGCTGGTCGACGGGCGTGGCGACGCGGAGGCAGGCGACGTGCGCCTCCAGCAGGCGCTCGTACAGCGGGTGCGCCGCGATGGCCGCCTTCTCCCTCTCCCACCCGCCCCCTCCAACACCGGCGGCGCCGAAACCGGCCGCTGCCGCCGCCACGTCCATCCCCAGAGTGTGGTCCGTGTACTGGAACGCCATCCTGCTGGAGCAGAAGCTGGGGGTAAGGTAGCTGTTGCGCTGGTGTAGGAGCAGCAGCTGAAGACGGAGAGGCGCCGCGCGAAAGGAGAGGGGGGACCGAGACGACGAGTCAAGAGGAGGTGGAGGCGCGGGGGTTGGAGAAGGACGCGACGGACGGCGAGAGGTGTCAAGTGGGGGCAGGGGACCGCGGCCCAACGCTGCCTGCTCCTTGGCTTTGCGAAGCCGCTGTGTTATCATCGGGTTATGCTTGCACGTGACTCAATTTCTGCCTGCGTAATTCACGCTCCAAACGTAGTGTTTGGAGAATTTGGTTTCTCAAAAAAAAATCTTGGACAATTTGTTTATTGGGTTCAGTTGTATATTCTCGTGTAGTAAATCAGAAAATTTCCCAACCTATACTGGTCCATCAATTTTCTGCTTGCTTTTATATATATACGAGTAGAAATAAATGTTGAAGCAGGTTATTTTCGTCAGAAGAAAAAGGCATCCGATAACAAAAAAGGCATCACGTTTAGCAGCGCATATATCAACAAGCACCGAATCATAATGATCATCTTCCGGCTGTCGTGACCGTATGATTGCCGTCCAATTAAGGGCTGCAATTTCCGTTCGATCTGCTGGATTACTATACTAACCGACGATGATTGCTTGCTGGGCGTTAGGGCACGACGACAGGTATCAGAGTCCCGTAGCTCTGTGCAACAACTGTACCTCAGATTATACTTTTCTATGACCAGTAGCAAATATGCAAACGTTGTCACACCAACTTGTTTTCTTCCTTCCGAGAATTATGCTGAATTTTATAGTAATTCTTTCGGTGCCAGGAAATAGTGCATGAGATATTTCATCTATTTTATTAAATCCCAGTCTTTTATTCAATTTTCAATCCCAAACCTATCCATCATTCATCTAAAAAAATTCTAAACCCATTCATCGTATCGCATTTTACAAGCGGCACCTTGACGGAAAAACAGACCGATGACGGGGACTGCGTGCACAGCTCGAAACGTGATATTTTTCGCCGTGTCGAAAGGAGCTCGAGGGGGACAGCGACGAGGCGCGGACGCCGGGCCACGCGCGCGCGGGGGCCCGGCGGATTTGACGAGGAACGGCACGGCGCCAATGGGGTCCAGCCGGAGCGCGACGCGTCGCTCCGTTCCGTGGTGGGAAGAGGCCCGTGGCGGGTACCGCTTGTCCCTTGTGCCTGCGTGATGATGCTGATGCCCTCCCTGGTCATCATGAGCTTTTCTCGAGTGACTAATTATGCTGAAAATGATTTCTTCCTTTTTTGCGGAACGGAGAAAACGACTCAAACTTGTGATCTCAACTTTATGCCAGTTGAGTTCTGATGGGGAGCATTCTTCGGCCCCCCGATTGTTGGCCCACTGGATTGGGTGAGCTGAAAGTGGAGTATGAAGCAAGGCCCATGGAAGGAAATGACCTTAGGCGACCTTTTTTTTTCTTTCTTTGTACATTTTCTTCTCATTCTTCAGTGCCCCTTAACAGTTTCGGATCGGGGTCTCCTGAATTACAAGTCAAAAGTCAGGTGCTACAGTACCCTGTGAGAGAGATGAACAGTGATTCGAATTTACGCCATAGAGACATTTGTTTTCGGATGTTACTGTAGCAAATTATTGTTTTACTGATACTGTTCACACCGATCTCGTCCGTTGATTTCGGATCGGATGGATGGGAGAGTGAGAAATTCCGGAGCACTGTAGCTCGAATTTTGACTTGGACCCCGATCCAACAGTTTCAGCTTGTCGTCGCCGTAAGATGATACAGTCCTGGTACGATCAGATTCCAAACAGATTACGGTTAACGAAGTTGTTCTACAAAATCGAGCTGTGAACTTTTTATTTGTATCTAAAAATCTCGAGCAGAAAGACACCACTTACAGCAAAGGAAACCAACAGTTTATCTACTATGCATGGATGAGAAACTCCATCAAGGTTCATGTCGTTAAAACAACTCCAGCTACATACGGATCATCCCTCGGCGCTTTCACACGGAAGAAGCGCGGGGTGACAAGAACTAAAGAACCTTACCAGAGAGAAACGTAAGATAAGCCCATCCTCCTGTCTGGACTAACAACAAACACATTGACAAGACAGGAGAACTGCGATAGCCCTAAACACTAGATTTCTTTCAACAATTTGTAAGATAAACAAACATGTATGTCCTCGTGGTTCTTTGATTCCCTCGCTCGCGATCGATTAGAGTGATTTTTTTTGAGAAATAATTAGAGTGATTTTTCTTGCCAACTTCCTCTAAACGCTGCTAATTTATCAGGTTAGCATGATATCTGTAGTCACCGGTGAGTTGAGCAATGGATCAGCCGTCGTGCGCTGGAAGATTCAGATCAGGCAGGGCAAAGCCGTTCTGAGCCTCCTCTGTTGCACCCTGACCAGCCTGTAGCTTTCCTTTCTTCTCTTCTCGCTTGTTCAACTGATGTAGCCTTGTCTGCAAATTGGTTGAAAAAAATTGTCAGATACTTTTATAGAGAGTAGCTTGCTCATTGTGGGATGTCGTTTTCAGTAAACACTGAACAACATTCAGAACAAGCTTAACAGCCAGCAGATACTACAGCTGCAACGATTATCGTCATTAAAATACGGGGTACTACTTTGTTCCTATATACGACAGTGATGCCCCTGTCGCATATTAAACCGGGATCATACGGCGAAAAGGGCCAACGAGCTGCAACCTTGCACCCTTCATGATCAATGCACCAGAAATCGAACAACCTGAAACAGGACTTAACAGGTCCACGATGTATGTCCTTACAATGCTGCGTACACAGCACAATTTGCAGCCAGATAAGGGAAGAAAGGAAACTGGTCTGATTTGCAACTAGAGTCGTGCAGCTAAATGACCTGACGTTCATGTTCATCCATCTGGCTGAAGCAGCATCTCGTTGCACAACATAGTGGACCACAGAACTCAGCACTGCGGCAACAGCAACGCCAGGACACGCAGGAAGGTGTATTGAAGAAGGGACACGGGATTACTATAGTTTCCAGGATTCGGATTTGGTGTGCAGACTTGTGTGTGTTGGGCCTGTTAGCCTGCAGTGTGGGTGGTATTGCCCACTTGCTCTCTTTTTTTTTTTTTTTGAAAAGAATCAAGAGAATGTACGGCCAGCAGCGACGAAGCGTGCTTGAAAGGTTGAACACCTCGCGTCGGTTGCAGCCACAGAGGTCGTTTTTGAGAAAATAAGCAGTTTGCTTTGCTTGGTCAGAAGTTTATGGCTGAGCTTGCTTCACTACGGATACATAAAAACTGAGAGGCCGGTGCACGCAGGTTTCCATTCAGCCCACAGTAACTTCTTCATTATGCAAAAACTAGAGAAATCCGTGGCAGCTGGCCAGCTGGGTGTTTGTCCAACATCCGGACGATTTACGGTCCTACTCAATCCGGAAGAGAATCCTTGGCAGCTGGCATCAGCTGATCAGCATCTCTACGCCACGAACTCCAGTATTCAGCTAACGCGTCAGTGCGTCACACATTGAACACTTTGACAACACGGCACGCATCCTCTAACCCCGTGGTGGCAGTTATCATGCGTGGGGAAGCAGCATGAACAACGGCGGTGGTGGCCGGCATCTCTGAAACCTAACGCGCTACTCCCTCTGGCCCTAACGCGAAGAGGGAGAGACACAGACGGTTCACCGCATGCTCAGGCATCTGGGAATCTGAAGTCAAAAGCCTGAGGTTGACGTTCTAACCCTGCCCAGACCAACCCAAGGCATGGCTATCCGGTTCGCCAATGACAACGGTTGTTGAGAGCGATGTGGAAATGGAGCTCTCCCAACGAACCAAACGCGGCAGCATATCTCTGCGAGAAACAGTCTATGAATTAAGCATATTCTCTCCGTCCTATATTAACCGTTATTCGTGCCTTCTTTATTTTTTTTTTTTTATTTGTCATCCTCAAATACCAATTCATCTTGCCTATATCCCTCCCTTCTCATTTTCTATGCAGTCCAACCTTTTCATTCACCTTTCCGCTATTCTTATGTCCAGACGTAAAATGATAACGAAATTGGGATGGAGTGATTACTATCAGCGTTTACAATACTGGGGACCACCAGCGCACTTCTAGGCTCAGGAGACCTTTAATTCCGATAGTAGTTGCAAACTGGAAGGTGTAAGTCACTTATGATTGAAGCTACGCCAACTGCATAACTATTTTTCATCTATATGCATAAGTGCACTATACCTATACGTGAAAGCATGCACATGGTGGCCTGCGTGCCACATGGACATGAAAAGAAGAAGGGGGGGGGGGGGTCCAGGACTGTTGATGTGTCACTGACCTCTAGTTTGCCGTTCTCCTTGGACAGCGCCGTGCAAGCTTTCTGCAACGCCTTCATCTCCTGTTTGCCCAGACAGAAAAAAAAAGACATGCTGGTTAAGTGAATTAAAACTCTCTAAAATAAACTACTCCTAATTCGAAGGATGAAATATTGACCTGGCGGAGGGCATCGTTCTCCACCGACAGCGACCGCATCATCTGCTGGATCTCTGGGAGCCTCTGCACCCCACAGCAACGAGCGCAAGTGTCAAATCAAAGCCAAAAGAACAACCGAACGCAAACGGCAACCCTAGCTTTTGTTTAAGCGTGAAACATGATCTTTTTGGTCGCGCGACAGCAGGGCGATGATGATGAGGTGCGTGATCTTTTTGGGCAGGTGGCCCGCTTTGACGCTGTTGTCCCTAAGATACTTGCCCAGTTGCCCTTGCCCCCACCCCATCGCTCTACAGACTGCAACTCTTTCCTTCCAATGGCAGGGCCGTGCCGGCACCGCTTTATTCTAGGCTAAGCTACCAATTTGAACATCCTTTCTCCTACCACTACTGGCAAATAAGAGAGGGTGAAGGTTCTTGGGGGGGAGGGGGGGGGGGGGCGGCGGGCGCAAAGGCTACCTTTTGCCTGGCCTGCATAAACGCGGAAATGATGGAGGGATACGCAGTGACGCGGTGGTAGACAGCATGCTGGGGTAAAATGCATTCAAAAGTTCAGGAACCAAAGCGACCCCACTGCTAGTGCGCACGCTGTTGTAGCAACCACCTCGACCGTGACCAGGCTTTCTTTCATCCACTCGTGACTATGCTAATTATGCTAGCATAACGTGCAGTGATTCGGTGTGCGGAGATTCCAGAGAGCGAGGAGGAAGTGGAGCTCACCATTTTCTTCCGCGGCCGTTGTCCGGTGGGGCGAGGTGGCGGCACCGGCGGGATCGACCGGCGTCCGGCGAGGCCGACCTGCAGTAGCACAGAACAAAGACACGCGCAAAGTTTGTTAGCTACGGATTGCATGTGGAGGGAGGGAATGCTCAATGATAATTTAGGTAGAGCTACAGGTTCAGCTGCAGGTGGAGTGGCACTAGACTAGAGCCTAACCCGGAAAGGTCCAACGAACAATAGGCGTGCTAGAAAGCAACACCGGAACCATGTTCTTTATTTTCATTTTTTTTATATTTTTTCTACGTACCAGGTAGTTTAGGATAGGAATGAGCGTTCATTGGAGGGAGAAAGGCGCCTAATATCGAACTCCTACCAAGATTACAACTGCATCTCGACTCGATTAGCCAATCACATGAACCACGCGAGTCGCTACGGTATGAAGACAACAGAACATGAAAGGCACGGACAAACGACCTGTTCATCCGCCTCCTTAATTATGACCAGTCAATAATTCCAACTATAGGAAATTGAGAATTTCCCTTATACTCCTAGTATTTCATTTATCCCAGCAGTACCATGCTGGCAGGCGAGACCATCGTGGTACGTCACTACCAATGACGTGTCCGCATATGAGTGGCCAATTTCCCTTGGATACGCCACCAGCGACGCCAGCGTGTCTAGCCACCGCATGGCAGACACGAGTACGGGAGCGATTGGGCGGCGCCACGTCGCTAGCTTGCCTGCTCCAGTCGTGACGCCCGTCCGGCCCCGAGCTCCCACGCCACAGCACGATATGACAGGGACGGGACAAATGTCCATTTTCCTACAGAGCGATAAGGACGAGGGTAGTTTGGGGGCTGGAAACAAAGGAAAAACGCAACTGCAGCGTAGCAGGAAACTGTAGCAACTCCGCCCACCTACCCGTGTGAATTGCCGGTGCTATCCCTCCCCGTCGTCGAAGTCAACCAGACAACCGCACCGAACAACAACACAGACACGTACGATACGGGCAACGAATAAAATTCCCAAATGCCAAGTGCCAACGACTGAGTACTTGTACGGCCACGCACGCCACGGCCGCCGTGAGAGAGTCCGTTGGGAAGAGCCGAGAGATCCGTGAGATATTCATCACGGCGTTTTTTCTTCCAACAAAATTACTTTGGGGGAGAGAGAGAAGATGGTAAGATGAAGAAAATGCCGCGGGAACAAAAAGCAGGTGAGGTGGTGTGGTGCGGCTGTGGACTGAGGAGAAAGAAAAGAAAAGCGACGGTTCATCGAGAAAGAAGTCATCCTCGTGGTGCTGACACGGCGGGGCAGTTTGGTCCAGTCCAGTCCTCCAGGCGCGAACACGAAGCAACGGAAAGCAACCGACCGCCCACAACCAGCAGGCGACGGGAGACGCTATGCGAGAAGAAATACGCGTACCTTGCTGTTGACGGGATCCACTTGCAGGACGCCGCCCATCGACGACAGCACCGGCGGCGGCGGCGAGCAGAACGCGCCGTCCTCGCCGCCGCTCGTCGACGCGCCGGAGCCGGCGCTGTAGTCGAGAGGGGACGGCGGGCTGCCCCGCGCGCGCCTCGCCTCCTTCTTCTTCGTCTTCCTCGCTCCCGCGGAGCCCGAGCCGGCCGACGCCGACGGGGAGCTGCCGCGGCGGGAGCGCGACCGCGACCGCTTCCCGCGCGCCACTCCCGGCCAGGCCACCAGCTGCTCCCTGGCGTCGGCGGCGTCGTCGTCGCGGGCGGGGGGATCCGGCCGCTTGCGCCACGGCGGCGTCCAGCCAGCGAGGTCGGCGGCGCGGAAGGAGCAGATGATGTCGGCGGCCGTCGCGACCAGCGCGCAGGGCTCCACGTCGACGGCCGCGGTCATGGCTGGCACACGCACGCAACTCGGAGAGAGAGCAGCGGTGAGTTGGCGTGCGGAGGTAGAGACAAGAGAGAGGATGCTTGCTGGAGGCGAGAGGGAGATGTGGGCGCGGTGGAATGAGGTGGGGCGTGGAGAGGAGACGAACCAACGCCACGGCGTGGCGGCTCGGCCGTTTTAAACCGGCGGAGCAAATAAAACCACGTAAAATAAGTCCCGGCCCCACCACCACCTCCCTCCCTCCCGCGACTCGCCACCACCACCACCTGCAGCTACGCGCCACGTCCCCTCACCGAGAAGCGACTTGCGCTATTACCTACAGGTCGGTCCACGAACAAAGACTCACATGTCAGTGACGTTGTCCACGACGCCGCATAAGGATTGTGCTGACGGACTGGACGCCGACCGTGGTGGCAGTGGCCAGTGGGGCCCGAGGAGCCTTTCCGCCCCTTCGCGTACAGCGGTCGAGAGGTCAGTAATGACGGTGCTGCTCCTCTGTGGGTCCGCGTCGTCAGTGGATAGAGAAGTGGAGAGGTGGCTCGCGGAAAGCGAGGCGTAGGACGCAAGGCCAAGGCGTGCTGCTGTGCTGAGTGGCAACGATCCATCTGTGTGCGCGCACAAAAGCACAGAGCCGGAGCCACCACAAGTGAACAGAAGTACACACCCAAAGCGACTGGCGGGGGTCGTTTTGGTGCGGAGATACTCAAATCCACCTTCTTCTTTGACCCACGACTCCACGAAATCCTCCGCCCATCTTCCTGCTGATGCGTGCGCATGCATGGACTTTGATTTGTGAAATTTTTTAGTCCTACCACGGTTTTACCGTTTTGCCCCGGTTTACCTCGGCGACTTGTTGACACTACAGTGTGCTAACAGATCTGTAATCCATCGGCACACCAATTGGGAAAAAAAAATTACAGGCGGCCAGTGGGTGGGCCCCAAAACGCGAAGAAGAACCATGGTTTGAATTTGGACTCTGGAATCAAAACACGGTTGCAACAAGCAACATCCGGTCCGTTAGGAGAACGGCGAACGGAGCTCCTTCGCGCGGTCGGCAGGAAAAGAGCATGCATCCACGGCACAACACATGCTATTTCTAGACATCATGGAACACACACACACTCACGCACTGCGTCCTCACCCTGCGAACTGTACTGGAGGAACGAGATAAACGTGTGGCATGCGCAAGCTAAGCAGCATGCAGTAAGCTTTGCCCCCTTTCTCTTCAAAGCTTCTGTCGCCTGTCGGCGGTGAGTATTTTCTGACTCGGTCGTTGTTTCATTGAGATGGGGGTCGTGCGAGGCCCACGGGCCATATTGCAGGGCTCAGGATTTACGACTTGTTTGTGGGCTAAACACGGGGGTTTGAAAATGCTCCGAATGGGCTGTAGATACCCAAGCTGCGCCTCGGGCCTTTTTCCATGCTGCCACTCAAGCTCACCGTTTGCCACCGTGAGGTCCGTGACCAACCATAGCTTCCGGCGAGGAAGACACGGACGCCGTTTCGTTTGCGAACCAGCAGAAATTTTCTCAAGAACGACACCAGCATCTCGACCCCACGCGCGCCAGCTCCGTCCCAATAATCCGCGCGCCGAATCATGGAGGTGCGTCGAGGCGCAGCGGATCGGACAGGCCCCCTGCCGCGAATCAATGGCAGGTAGCTGCCGCCAGACGCCCAGATGCGTGCACCGTGGAGTTCCCGGATGGTGGGCCATGGCCGGCACCGGCAGCCCCCACACCGCTCCGTCCCTCGCGCGACCGTCTCTCCGTCGTCTCGGTTCGTAACACACTTCACTGGCTGGCCGTCCAACACGGCAACACGCGTCGCCGCGGCTCGGATTTCTTTTCCCGTGATGACGCCGAGCTCGCGGGCACGGTACGTGCGCTCGCATTGGAGGCGTCGGCGCGGCAGGTCGAATGCTGATCTGGTCACGGGACGACGATTGAGGAGGCTCCAGTCACGCAGCTGCCTCCTGGCACGGCAAGTTGCTCGTATCCCTTGGCTTCTGCCAGGTCCAGGTGCTGGACACTTGCGCTCAACCAACAGGCGTCCACTGGTCGCTCCAAATCTGTGTCTGCGAGTGGAGTCGTTTCGGTATTCAGTGCACCCCCTTGACATAGGGGGTTTGTTGTCGCGTGTCAGGTCAGGCCGCGGTTCGGGGAACTGTATTGTTCTTCCAAATCTGGGTCTGTGGTTCGCAGTACTGAACGCTCGTTGGGGGCCAGAAACTGCGGCCAATGCGGCACGCGTACGAAGATTCTGTAGACCTAGTAGTAGTCTTCTCAATCCAACAGTGACCTGCCATCCGCTTACACATGAACCGACGACACTGCAAGCGTGCAACACATTGTCGTCCTCCGTATTTTCATATCGACTTGGACCGGGAGAGCAGTGACGCCACTTCGTGCCGCATACACACGTCAGCCCTTGGAAGTTTGGGATCTAAGGGCCAGCAACCATGTGGAAAAGAACGCCGTCTGGCTGGCAGTGGCAGGTCGGTCCTTGGACGAGAATTCAATTTGGGAATTCAGTTTGGGAGGTGGCGGGTGCGGAGATTGATTAGTTGTATGACATGCATGGGTCACTCGTCGTGTCCATCGTGGGAAACTGTTGCTCATGGCAAATCGGCACGCCCTTAGACGAGGATTCTCTTCTTGTTCGGACGTTGCTACAAGTGCTTGCTTGCCGGTGTACAAGAATGCCATTCGGCCCATTCAAGCGACGTTGGCGCTTCCTCTGTTCCCTAAGTTTACTGAACTAGATGCCCCAGAACATGTGTGACAGAGGTGACTATGATAATGTGAAACATATCGACCGAGTGCCAAATTATCATAAACCCAACTATTAGAGTCCTGCCAAATTCAAATCCCTCCTTGATGCACAGTGGCGCGCGGAGACAAGCAACGGGCACCGAAAACTGCTGCGTTTTTGTTTTCACGTAGCCTGAGACGCTGACAGGTCCAAACGACCGCCTCGCCAGAAATGCCAAGGACCGAGCAAGAGGCCAACCGATGTACCGCTACCAAACACGCGATGCTTTTGTAGTCTTGTCTACACACGAACCTATTACCAGTACTCCGACGAAATTACGAGCGCGACCTCGCACCTCCTCCTCGTCGCACTCTCCACTCCGCCCCGACTCAATATGCAAGTGGAGTGGATATTATTGTTAACCGATATTCGATTCAAAATAACTATGTTAATGATTTTTTGAATTAATGATATTTTCTTCGCGACTTAACAATGATTTGCTCGCAAAACTCATGGGACAAGCAGATATGTCCGTAATAACTCGTAAAAGCTAGCAACTTTATTATATTTGTTCTACTTATACTAATTTGCATGGAGTTGCTTACTATTATTACTATTATTTAAAATATCTTTTAACTAGTTTTAGTTAAATTTGTTGAAATTTTATAGTGTGAACGTGAGATTTTAATTCTAAAGTTTAACTTTAAACTCATTAGAACAAGTAAAAAATCATAATTTTAAAGTTACTAATATTTTAGACTAATTGTATATGTAATAATAGAATAGTAAATTGTGTTAGTGCATAAGTTATAGAATCCTCACAATAACCGAATATATTCTTATATATCAAACGATACAATTTGCAGATTCTTATAAACCTTATATATTTAATTTACCACTAAATATATCGCTCCGATCCACCAGCCCCGGCCCCCAACGATGCCCGGCTCAGTTGCAACTTAAACACCACCCAGCTCCGATCCACCAGCCCCGCCCCCGAAGTTCTCCACCACCTTCCCACGTAACTACCGCACATGGCCGCTTTCTCTGCCGCGCGGGCCCCACGCCACACCAGCAGCCTCGCCTGCGGGGCAGGGGCGCCCATGTCCCCGTGCGCCCCGAATAAAACGGCAGCCGGAGCCGCTTCTGCGCAGCGTCGCCATACCAGGGCGCCCAATTGCCGCAAAGGCACAAAGTCTCGTGTTCCAGGAGCAGGGGCAGGATCTCGTGCGCGAGGCTGCCAGTCGAGTAAACAAGCTCTTCCCGTTTGTCTCTTCTCTTTAACGGAAGAGGAGGATAGCGGGGAGCGAGGCGGCGGGCGGAGTGAGTCGAGTGACTGACTGAGTAGCATGAGGCTGCCGGCGCCACCTCCATTGCCGGTTCTGTGCTCCTCCGTCCTCGTCGTGCTGGTGCTAGCATCCTGCTCGTCGTTGGTCGATGGGAGGGCCGCGCCTTCTGACCAGGGCGCGTCGCCTGTCGCCAAGAGCATTCGCGCCGCCGCTGACGCCGGTGGCGACAATGGGACCGGATCCTTCTCTGTTCCGGCGGTTCCGGCGCCGCCTCCCGTTGGTACGTAACTGGCGCGAGGGATTAAAGGGCACATTTATTTTCCGGTTTCTTCTAAGCTGTTATGTTTTCGTGACGTTTCTTGTTTCGATCTTTTTTTTTTCTGCAAAACAGAATTATGATGAGAATTTTATTTCCTGGGCAGAGCGGCCGTTACTTTGGCCTCTGAATTTAACAAAATATTTTTGCTTTAGTACGGTTGCAGTTTTAGATTTTCAATTTGGTTCGAAAAAAAAAACCGTTGCTTTAATGTTCTAGCGCAAATTACGCTAAAATTTTGATTGTCATTAAACCTTTTCTTCCGTTTGACAAATCGAGTTGAAAAAACAAAGGGTGTTTCCCCAGCAATAATCCCTTCTTAGCTGAGGGCCTTTAAGAAAGTACAGTAGGGATTTTATAAGAATCAGTTAAAATTTATAAGAAAACAAAGGGAATATAGAATTGCCCACTGAAATGCCTGCCTCCTGTGGTGTCTGCAGCGGTGATCATTGTTGAGAGGCGACACCATTTCCACCGGGAGCTCGTCATCGCCTCCGTCCTCACCTCCATCGCCATCGTCGCGATCATCCTCTCCACGCTCTATGCATGGATCCTGTGGCGGCGATCTCGCCGCCTGCGTGACGGCAAGGGCACCCGGAGCTCAGGTATTTTCTCAGTTCTCTGGTCTGCCACGGCCCGTTCCTGAATTTCGAGTTGCTCCTGGATCACCCGAGCAACCAGCTCACGCACGTTATGCAGGCGCTACAAGGGGAATGGTGCTGGTGCCGATCCTGAGCAAGCTCAACTCTCTGAAGACGAGCAGGAAGGGGCTTGTGGCAATGATCGAGTACCCGTCCCTGGAAGCCGCGACAGGCAAGTTCAGTGAGAGCAACGTGCTCGGTGTCGGCGGGTTCGGTCGCGTCTACAAGGCGGTGTTCGACGGTGGAGCCACAGCGGCGGTGAAAAGGCTGGAAGGCGGGCCGGAGTGCGAGAAGGAATTCGAGGTGCCTTGTTCTCAGCCATTGCTGCCGGTGACGGTGATGCGGGGGTTCTTGCGTTCCCGTCCTAAATGTTTGTGTTGGTGATGGTTTGCAGAATGAGCTGGACTTGCTTGGAAGGATTCGGCACCCAAACATAGTCTCCCTTCTGGGCTTCTGTGTTCATGAGGGGAACCATTTCATTGTTTACGAGCTGATGGAGAAGGGATCCCTGGAAGCACAGCTGCACGGTATTGTCTTTCTCTCTTATAATTGGCCTTGTTGCTTATGGATGCAGCTCTTTATTGAGATCTTCATATTGGAAGCTTTTGATGGCTGTCTTCAGGGCCTTCACATGGAGCAGCCCTGAGCTGGCACATCCGGATGAAGATAGCGCTCGACATGGCGAGGTACTCCAACTTATGATGTTTATTATCCATGCACTTTCTTTCATGCAGAGTGAACGAGTGATAATTTTTTAAATTGAAGTGCTGACGATTGGGTTGGTTGTAACATGCATCGGTGAATTAAAACTGGGCAGAGGATTGGAGTATCTTCATGAGCACTGCAGCCCACCGGTGATCCATAGGGATCTGAAGTCGTCTAACATACTTTTAGATTCAGACTTCAATGCCAAGGTACATTTCTAACTTTTTTCCTTTGAGGTCAACTTTTTATTCAGCTTGACTGCATGAAAGAGTTCAGAAGGTGGTAAAATATGTTTTTTTGCTCACATGTACAGATCTCAGATTTTGGTCTTGCAGTGACCAGTGGGAATCTTGACAAGGAAAGCATGGAGCTCTCTGGGACATTGGGCTATGTAGCCCCTGAGTACTTATTGGATGGTATGGGCTCCTTTTCTTCACAACATCCCCATGTATATTTAGATAAAACTTTTGTGAACAACAAAGTTCTGTTTCCATTATGTAGACATTTAAATGGTGTTCCTTTCAGGTAAGCTCACTGAGAAAAGCGATGTATATGCATTTGGAATAGTGCTTCTTGAGCTGTTGATGGGAAGAAAGCCTGTTGAGAAGCTGAGTCAATCTCAGTGCCAATCTATCGTCACTTGGGTATGATTCATTGTTACTGATTTTTTTGCAGAATTTATTAAGTCGAACTGCTAAAGTTAAAAATATTCGGTGACAATCTGAAGGTGACACTCATCTTCATGCCGTGTCCTTAGCATAGCTTGATTTTCCGACGTCAATGCTAGTATGACATTAAATATTCAAGTCCAAATTGTAATTTCTCTGTGTACTGACATGCTAACAAATCTCAAACAGGCCATGCCTCAGCTCACCGACAGATCGAAACTTCCCAATATAATTGACCCAGTGATCAGGGACACGATGGATCAGAAGCACTTGTATCAGGTACAATAGTGATCATCTGCAATTCATATATATTCATCTTTCCAAATATTTGGTTGATTTCCTGTATCTCTGCAGGTTGCAGCAGTGGCTGTTTTATGCGTGCAGCCAGAACCAAGTTACCGACCGCTGATAACAGATGTTCTCCACTCTCTTGTCCCTCTCGTGCCCCTGGAGCTTGGAGGGACACTGAGGGTCGCCGAGCCACTGTCTCCAAACCAAAACCATTCTCCTCGTTGATATGGAATCCATCAAAATTCAAGCAGTGCTTAAATTTATGCTACTAAACTTATATAACTTATAGATCCAGCCACGTGCGTGAGGATGACAGTTCCAACTTCCAACTTGCTGGTTGCTGGTTGGATTGAGGGAGAATTCTGGTTTGGAGAAAAGAATTTGTCCCATTTCTTTGCTTGTACAAAGAAAGACATCATTTCCTTTTCATTAGAACTTAGGGTCCTGTTGTACAGAACATACTTTCTCCAAATACTGTAATTCAAAAGCATTTGACAAAGATATGCTTAGGCTCCACGTGGTTACCTGACCACTTTTATTTACTGAATTGTGTTACACGTAATGCTACTTTGATGGAACTGAAAGATGTATTAGGATATGAAATCTATTATACTTTTCCACAGCAGCCGTTTTTTTTATGTTCTGAATCGACTCGTATATATTCACTCCATGGTTCAGTTGTTCTGTTATTGCTGAGCTACCTGGTATCGGTAGCCGCCCAGTCTGTTCACAACCAAGAAAGCATCTTTCGAACAGGTTTGGAGCGTAAAAGGTTTTGATTGCACATATTTGGTACACAAGGATCTCACTGAATTATTGTAACCTGTGGGGCCTATGGATCAAAGGACCATGAGCTAGAGATAGCTCACAAGGTAGTTAGAGCTTCACGTTATTTATTCTTGAATGTTTGACAATCTCTCTTTTTTTAACAGAGAATTTTGACAATCTCATCTCAACAACAACTAACATTACTGCATCAAGCTGAAGGTAGGATGTCAGTGTGGCTGTTTTGGTGTCCAGTAACATCAAATCTTCCAACCTCAAATGACAGCTTCCCATCAAGGCCTGCTAGTCCGACTTACATTGAGTTCTTGTCCTCATGATGAGCTTAAACTCTACATGAATCGCTCGACCATGCTATCCTGCCTTGGGTCACCACGGTGGAATGCTCTCCATACTGAAATTTTGATAAAAATATCTATTCAGAATTAACTTGTGATTGCCAGGCCCACAGAGAAATCAACAACTCTTTGCTAATGCTGATGCTGCCTATCGTTGAAGCCCTGATTGGCAATAATATTTTCAGAGAAATATGTGCTGTACACTGAATTTTTTTCCTCTGCTGCTTCATCCATGCAGTCGGACATTAACTCCACATGCATCATGTATTGCCACTCTGCCCAGCCAGGGCCCAGGGCAGAGCTATTGGTTTCGTTTCGCAGCAGATTGCTACAGGTGCTAAAGGATGATTGGAACTCGCTGTTGCCGTGCCTTTGCTTGCACTTACATGTACCAGGTCCTTGGTTAGTGAGCTGATGTTATCTGCAACCAAACCTTCTTTATTTTGTCTCTGAAAAATGGAAAAACAATTCCGCCCTCTAACTTTTCAGTCAAATTGACCGAGCTGAAAGGGAACAAATCAAATCTTAGGAAGAACAAAGTCTAACAGTGAACTCGGTCTTTACTAATAGCTAGTACTCCCTCCGTTTCCAAATTATTGACACCGTTCACTTTAGATATCAATTTTGACCATTTGTCTTATTAAAAAAATTAATTCAAATGTGTAAAATTATAATTCATAGTTCTAACTACTTTGATAATAAAGCAAATTATAACAAAATTTATAATATTCATTAAATTTTTTTAAATAATATAAATAGTCAAAGTTGATGTCTTAAGTTAACGGTGTCAATAATTTGAAAACGGAGAGAGTAGTACTATTGCGGGACTGATAGTGAACTGCCGGCTGTTATCAGTTAAACATAGCAATCAGATAGAAGACAAAGATGTGAACAAGCCTTGAGGTTGTGGTCAGATCACTAGTAGTAGGTAGCAAGCTGCTGTGCGATCTGAAAAGAAGGGCTTAAGAATTCTTTGTGGCGTCTGGTAAACTCAAGCGAAACATTCAAATGGACGAGGGATATGTGGGAGAAGATAACATAGTGCTTGGACCAGGCATTCGTGAATTCCTCAGAGGCGACACAGGGACGTGCCAACAGTGCCCATCGACCAGATTATGAAACTTATGATAGTGCAACCACCCACTTCAATGTGGAATGCTCTGGCTTGTAATAAGAAAAATGTCACGAGAACGGCGTTGCTGTGGTTGGTCTTGTTTTCCTCTCGTTTTCACTCGTTGTTGGCTTTTTTTTATATAGACATGGTTTGGTTGGTTGTAAAAACGCATGATTTCCAATTTTCCATCCAAATTTACCTAGCTTTTGAAAATTAGAACAGGGACTTTTTAAGATAGAACACTCCTCTATTCAAACTACTTAGAGCTGTGGACGTGACCAGCTTCAGCTCCGGGAATTCATGATCGCAGGAAAGCATGGCGAGTGATCTGTATCACCAGGCACAATCGACGCAGAGGGGGGCGAAGACGAACGGGAACAACATCGCAGCAAATCTAACCACGCCCAGCCGAGACAGATCTGCTGGGCCAAGTTAAATGGGCCAAGCGGTCGACAGCACCAACGCTGCTCTGTCCGCCCATTATCAGTCCTCAAGCACAGCGGGCCAGCCGTTGGGTTATGGCAACGGGGCACGCGACAGGCCCAAATCTCCAAGCCCAGCTGGCTCGTTCAATATCATCGCCATCCGCAGCCTATCTATCCGCAAGCCGAGAAGCGGGACTGCGGGAGACACGAAGCAATGGCGCTGTCCATCTCCCTCGCGCGCCTCTCGCTGTCGCTCCCGTGCTCCGCGCCGCTCGCCGCCGTCTCCGCGGGCGCCCAAACCGCCTCCAGCCTCACATTCCCCGCCAAATCCTTCTTTGGCGCGCCGCTAGTGTTCAGCGCTCCCACCGCGGCGGGGCCGCTGGCGCGCAAGCCAGCCACATCCAGGCCCCTCGCGGTCGTCGCGGCGGGGAAGAAGGGGTACAAGATGAAGACGCACAAGGTTCGGTTTCTCTCTCGCTAGCTCCTTGGATTCTGTGCCTCACTTGATTTGCGTTGGTTGCTGCTCTTTGGTTGTTTGGTTCCTCCCGTGTCGGCTGCGAAGGCGTCGGCGAAGCGGTTCCGCGTGACCGGGCGGGGGAAGATTGTACGGAGGTGCGCCGGGAAGCAGCACTTGCTCGGCAAGAAGAACACCAAGCGAAAGAAGAGGCTCTCCAAGATGGTATGCTTCTGTTGCGCTGTGCTGCCCCTGAATATTCTGTTCAGTACTAGAGTTCCATGTTGGCGAAATTTCCAGTTGCTTACACATTGTTTACCTGTATAAAGGATTATGCTTATCTATTGGTGACCATAATAACTGCGTGCACTCGTTGTGTGATTGTTTGAAACTCTTGTTATTTTGCGTTGTTGGAGCATGCAAATGTGGAAAAAACACAATCATAGTTTGTAGCACACTCCAGTATCTCACTCTTTCTAGCACGAAGTAGGCGCTGCTAGATTTATCCTTGGTTGAGTCACACGTCATATTTTTCCAGGCGTCCAAAGATATTGCATGAGAAGCTCCTGATTACGTTTGATTTGCTCAGAGTCTCTGAACTATCATGCTGGTTTTATAACATGCTGAACTTGCTGAAAATAGAAAAATTTGTCAATTTATCACCGAAAATATGGAATTGTTGCATAAGAAACATACCATATTTTGTGATTATTTAGGACATTACTACAAAAGGAAAAATGTGAAGAATGTTGTATCATCAATGGACTATGTTTTCATTTCAGTATTCTAATGATAATTTGCAACTACATCAAGAATGCTAGTGGCCTATTGCTGGCACGCTACATTTTTTTCTTTCATTTTGTTGCGTTGATAATAATGTAAAAATGCATCAAATATGTGGATTTAGGTATCAGAACTAAGGCAGCAGAATTTTGTGGCCTCTTGTCATATACCCTTAGGTGACATGGTGCTGAAGTCTTAGAGTTGGTTATTCCAATCCTTGACCTAAGATATGAAAACTTTTCCTTTCTGCCTTGCAGACACTTTGCCACTGATGTTGAGCTATTTCGTTCCCTCTATGGCTTTTTAGCCCAATTTCTAAAGACATCTCCACACTTGCCATTTTTGCTTAACATCAATTTAAATGGATGCTGCTATTATTCTTCCAGGTTCAAGTCAACAAGAGTGACTACGACAACGTAACTGGCGCACTGCCCTACCTCAAAGTGAACAGGAAAGCAGAATGAAATCACCTCAATATTAAAAACACCATTCTGTTTCTGTTCATCAATTTGTAATTTTGTGTATCTTCCACTATTTTCCTTCCATACCGAGGCCCCAATTCATTTCGAGCAAGCATAACCAATTCTTGTATGAAGTGTTGTGATTTCAGAACGAGGCGCATTGATGCTGTAGGCATTACTTGGTTGCGAATTTGAGCGAAGATGGGTGGCACTAGAGCCCGTGCGTTCGTAGCCACAACCTGTTAGGTGACAAGCTTTCGCTATCATGGCTTCAAGCCTCAAATATTTTGCATAACATTGTTGGAATTTATATTTCAAAATAGTATATCAAAGTTAAGCTTTGCAGATTGTGACAAATCAATGTGAATCTTGGTGTAACAATGACTTCAACTGATTGATTATCGGAAACAGCACGTTTGACAGATACATGAACAGATTTTCCAAAAAGTAATATAAAGACCAAAAAAACCTCAGGACTTTCTAGAATGACAATTCAACTATTCTGATTATCCAACCAATCCCAGCAACATGTGTTACATGTTTCAGCACTCAGCAGCAATAAGGTAACCACGCTTTCATTGAAACATCATGTGACAAATGTCTGGAACTTTTCGCTTGTTGGTACTAAGCACCCCGGTTGCTTGTGGACAACCCTCCAATGCAAAGACTCTGATGATCCTCCCGGGGCAGCAGCAACTAGAACGGGAAAAAAAAATACACAGATGATACAACGACAGTGAAATCTAAAGCGTATCCAATATAAATTTGATGAAAACACTATCAATAACAAAGCACAAAGCCACCGAATCTGTACGCTCGACACAATTGCATCAAAGTGCGAAAACATGCACTTCAAGTAACTGCCAAAATGAGCAGATATACTTCACATAGAGAAAGCAATCTTGTCACCAAGAACAAGAAAGTTGCATACACTAGTGTCCGTGACATGCAGAAATATGACTAAATAAGGCACTGCTGAAAGCAGAATGACAAAATAAGGGAAGAAATTGACTACCAAAGAAGAAACTACCTGTGTCCCATAAAAACATCGTTTGTTTTTTGACCACTGTCTTATTCAAAAAATTTGTGAAAATATAATTTATTTTATTGTAAATTGTTTTATCATTAAAAATACTTTAAACATGACTTATTTGTTTTTATATTTGTAAAAAAATATTGAATAAGACAAGTGATCAAACATTATTTCTAAAAATCAAAAAATGATCTTTTTAGGGGATCCCAAAATAAGTGTTGTTTTTTACTTTTTGAAATCGTCGTTTAACCATTCGTCTTATTCCAAAAAAATTTAAAAATAAAAAATAAACAAGTCTTACTTCTAATAATGAATCGGTTCATAATAAAATAAATATTTTTTAAAAAACTTTTTAGAATAGGACAAATGATCAAAGGAGAAGTTTAAAAATCTAAAACAACACTTATTTTGGAACGTAAGGGAGTAGTAGATTGCATAAAATATTATTAAACAAAGACTGATCTTCGATGAGCTGCAAAGAGAGAAACCTTGTACTGAAAACAAAAGAAAATTGAAAAAAAAAATCACGAACAGGTTTATGTTCCAAGTTGAAGGACGGAACAAGAAACACAATACAGGTGTCAAACATGTTTGTCAAAAAAGAAAATATACGTTCAAGGCAAAAAGTATTATGAACAAATGAAAAAAAAAGACATTGCCCCTAAAGACAAAATCACCAGAGTAATATATTGGAATATAAAACAATCATGTAAATGGGTGGGAAGATGTCACATGAGTGGCTCAGATTTGCCCCAATATCAACATAGCAATTACAAATACTCCCTCCGTTCCTACAATTTAAAATTGCTGTCGTTGGAACAACAATTCTAATAGTGTAGCATCATGCAATCTCTCTTTCTCTCTCTCTCTCTCGAAATGAACATTTAAGTTGAACTGTTCATTCCAATATGTGAGACCTTCACCACCACCACCACCATTACCAGCAGCAGCATGTTGCTAAACTGGTTACTTGTTATGGTACAAGCCATCCTAGTTTAGCAGCACACTGAAAGCAGAACCCAAGTTACAAATTCAGGAGACCTAGGAAGAAAAGGCTCTCTGTGGGGGCAGTTATCATCATAGCCACTGAAGAACAGCATAGGATGGAGATGAAAGCATTTAAAGACAAAAGCAACAGAGAAAAAACTAAAAAAAAAACAAAAGGAATTTGTAGGAACACGACAAATAGATCAACACTGGGAATGTATAAGTTCAAAGGAAACAGTTCAATTTCACAAGAAAAATGCAGGATTCAGCAATTTTTTCTTGCAATCCAAAGGAGCCCTGATAAGATGAAAAAAAATCCCAGCTACATACAGCCTAATGCCAACCAAAAGGAAGGAGTATTCTCTGGAGGGCTGGGGAGGAGAGCGCAGCTCTCACCCTCCTCACCCAGTAAATGGACCATCGAAGCTAAGTGAGATCTCGGAACACACACACACGAGAGAGAGAGAGAGAGAGAGAGAGAGGTGGAAGCGGCAAGAAAAAGAGAACGAGGAGCCGAGGTAGAGTGCGACGGTACAACACAGCCGATGAGCGGAAAACATGGCGGCTCAGATACCGCGCCGCACCGACCAAACCCCCGACCGGCAGCCGCCACACACCGCGCCCCACGGTCTCCGACCCAACCCTCGCCAACGTAACCCTAGCCGCCGCCGCCACCGCCTCGCACCGGCGACTGCCCGAGGGCCTCCAAACCGATGCGATGCGTTGCAGCGCGGGAAGGACGGCCCCGAGGACGCGTGGATCTGTGGCGGCCCGCCGGACGGGAACCCGGCCGGAGCCAAGCGCGGCGCCCTGCCTCGTCGCCGCCAAATCGGAAAGGGCCTTGGGGGTAGAGCGATCACCGGCCGCCGCGAGTGGGGGCGAGCAGCAGGGGTGATGGGGTAGAGCGCTCGCCTCGCATGCGCCAACGCCGCCCACATCGTGGGCCTCACACTTAAACTAACGAGTGGACGAGTAATCTGGTCGGAGATGGCGAGGTCGAGAGGTTCTGTGAGGGTTTGGAAGGACGGCAGGAGGAGGCAGGCGGACAGACTCGCTCTAACGGGATCTAATATTGAGGCTCAATACGGTTCATGGGCATTCCTCCTTGATGGAGCACAAGATCCATTTCTGGCCCAAGTATAACAAAGGCCTTGTGCACCCTAGATGGCCCATCGTACGTAAGTATTGTCCAAAAGGAAAGAAATGTACTCCAGTAAAGCACACATCAACACTGACCCAAAGCCATGGTCATGCTGATTCGCAGAACGTCACAGTATCAAATCTCGTGAGGATTCGTACACAGTCAGGCTAACTGAAACAATACTAAACTGGAATTTACACCGAAAGAAAACAAGAATTGTCGTTAATCTAAGTGGCTAAGACTAAACACTGATATGGACAGCTTCACTATCTCGTAAAATATTCCACGAAGGTTCCGACCTGCAGCTGGCCACTGCAAGATCCATCGTCAGCGCCTTCATGTCATTTTCCTAAGCTTTCTCATTTGCTTGCAGCCATGTACAACCGAGAAGAGACGATTTGTGCGCGAACAAGAACAAGTATGCCACCTCCACAATCTTCTCATCTGCAAAACACCAACACAGGTGGGAAAAAGCAAAATCAGCTGCCACCGCAACACCTGATGAGAGAGTTTGGTTGAACGAACCAGAAACGCGATGCTCACGGCAGCTCATTCTCCTGTCTCAAGGCGAATTTGGCCGTGTCCTTCCACAGGCAGACCTCCATTTCCTTCTCGGCGAGCTTCTTCTCCGCGCGCCGCAGCGCGGCTTCCAGCTCTTCGATCCGCGCCCGGTTCCGTTCGTGGAGAAGCTCATGGAGCCTCCGCTCCAGCTCCACCGCGGACACTCCGTTGTATTCAGCCTCGTCAAAGTCATCGACAATGTCGTCTTCGTCCTCTACAATTTCCCCCGACTCATAGTCATCTTCTTGCCGGTAATCGTTCATGTAATCTGATGGCTGAATTCAAAAGAACATCATCATTTGGCTGGCCGGCATGCAAGAGAGAAGAAGTAATCCACTACTCCACGTTATGACGAAAACGAACTGATCAAGGACAAGGGGACCACCACCATACCTCCGAATCGAGTTCTTCTTCTTCCGCCGCAAACAACGGGACATCTGAACCGTAAGTACCCTGAAGACGCTCCAGCTCGGCGCGGAACACGTCCTCAAACCCGTCCACCCTCCGACAGCACTCGTCGTCCTCTGACAACTTCTCGCAGCTCGCCGCCTCCGTTCCGGACGAGACGGCCCGCTCCTCCAGCCGCGCGCCCGCGCTCCGGTCGTTCCTGTCGGTGACGCAGGAGCTCGACGTGGTGGACTCGGGGTTGCGAAGTTCCTCCGCGACGTCGCAGTGGTTATTGCCTCCGCCGCCGGTTACCCTGACCTGGAGCTTGACCTCCTTCAGAACCGCCTCCATTTCGGTGCGCACCTTGACCATCTTGGTGAATTCGTCGGACGTCTTGGCGAGCAGGAACACGAGGCCGACGCCCAGGCCGAGGTCGGATTGCCTCGTGCCGCTTGTGCTTGCCGTCTCGCATTCCCGTGTCGCTAGTTGTCCTGGAAATAGAGAACGAGAACGGACAGTGTTAGTAATTGATGGTTTAACCAGAAAAAGCAAATGGATGTTTCAGATCAAAATTCCAGTTTGACTATAAGAACAGACCTGCGCAAGCATCCGTCGAACATGATGCGCGGACGGGCACTTGCTCGCCCTTGTCGGCCACGACGTCTCCCTCCTCCTCCACCGGCACCGGCGGACTCCCCTTTGCACAGCCGCCCTTCCCCCCGAGCCTGGTCAGCCGCGGCCACCTGAACCTCGGCCGCGGCAACAACCTGACCGCCGGAGACCGCGGCGGCGCCCCCTCGATCCCGAGCTCCTCGCCGTCGTTGAGGTAATCGACGATCCTCCTGACCGTCCCCTCGGATGCCGCAGCAGCAGCCTGAGCCATGGCGAGGCGCGCCGCCCGAGAGCGAAGCAGAGGAAGGGGCGGAGCGGAGGAAACGAAAGGGAAGGCGAGGGGAAAGCGGTTTTCAAACGGGCGCGGGTGGTGCTGGCGACGACTGTCGACTATCGAGGCGGTCGACCGGTCTGGTCGTCGTGGAGGCAGCGAACCGCAGGGCCCCGCACGACAGCGACCCAAATATTTTTTTTTCCCGGCTGAGATGGTACGATATGATTAAATCCTTCGCTTTTGTGAAAACTCTGTGATACTAAAAATGATTTCGGATGGGTGATGAGACGGCCCGGCAGCGGCATTATTCGGTTCCTTGAGGATCACTTGCGATTTGCCGGTCAGGTGTTGCGATTTGGTTTGGACGACGCGTTTTTATATTCGCGACGTGACGTACCGGAAGGTCCGTTTTGTTTCTTCTGATGGATCGGCTTCTTTCTGTTCGAATCCCTCCCGTACCCGCCCACCAGAGAAGGTTGCTCAAGAAGCATCTCTCGTTGCAATTTGTCTAGTGTAGCAGCGCACTCTTCATCAACGCTGCAAGTACGAGTACACAGAATGGCGGACGACCAACATTGCGGGAACGGTGACGCAAGTGCAAGCGGAGCGCCGGCAACCCGCGTGTTTCCAGGGTCGTCCCAGCGGCGTTGTTGTGGACGCCGTACCGTACGCCCTCTAGAGACAGGACTGAGCGGGTAGTGAAACCACGGAGCCTGTCTTCTTTGCGCTACCTGACCCCCGCAGGCAGAGCAGACGACGACCGTACCCCGGCCCGATTCAAACGAATCTGATGAGTGGCGCCCCTGACGCCGATCCAGATCCCGGGGGCTCCAGGTACGTGAGGCCCATCTCCGTGTTCCTGTGCGTCGACGGCGACCGAGCACAGCTACGAAAAACGACGTGGCCATGCGGCACCGGGAAGCCAAGACATTATTATACGTGCCTCCGTACTACTGATGCTCCGCTACAGTATGTACTCCTCCTTCCATCTTTATCTTACTGTCTTGTCGCCTTTAACCCATCGATTGACAGCTGCCGCGCGTCTTTAGCCCAGTTTTTTATTGGGTGGTGGTGCGTCGCAACCGTGATGCCGCCTTAACACGCGATTACGCCGTCGCCGTCGTCGCGTTGCCGAGGCGAGATGGCACGGCGCGGCCGCTGGCGCTGATTCCCCGTCCTGCCTGGTGACAACTGACAACGGAGCTCGCGCGAGCGAGACTCCATGACGCTCGTCTATCCTTCCTCTGGTCCGGTCATTTTCGGAACGCTCGTGTCGGGTCTACCGACCTGTGGGCTGTGGCGAGCGGAGCACGGCGCCGCCGCTGCTTATTCCGAATTTGTCTCTCCGACTGCGGCAGCTGATTCGGACTCGGTGCCTGCCAAAGAACACGAGGCAGTCGGCAAAGGACGCGGGGGTTAGCGCGCGGTAGGAATGCAGCAGCAGGTTTTGGCGTCCGCTTGCTGTTGGTGTAGCGCGACAAGCAGGGTCGGTCGCTGCTGTAAGTTCAAGCGGTCCAGGTTGGCGAGAAAGGGACTACTGTGAGTGGATAAGGACACGAACAAAATCGACTTGTTTATCAGGCGCGGTTGTGTCGGACAGTCGGAGCGGTCGATTGTCGGGCGTGGATGACCAGAAATCATCTGCACGCCTAAGTTAGGCCAGGCCGGCCTCCAGCAACATGAGGGATCAGCGGCCTACTGGGCCGGTCTTTTTTTTTCAGCACGGTTTGTTGGGCTGCCAAGGCTTCTAAACGCTGACGGACGTACAAAACGGGTTCGAAGGAGGTAGGCAGGCCGGGCCGGGGCGTCTCATTCTGCCAACGGGTGAGCGGCGGCCTGCACCCAACTTTTCTCGTTGGAGTAACAAATCAATGGAAGCGGTGCACTGGGTGGCTACTGATCCCCAGGACCACCGCGTGACCATTCGACGCACGTGCGCGTTGCGCACGCAACATTCCAGCGGAAGCGACGTGCTCCACAATAAGGTTCGTGATCATCCTCGCGAATCCGAAAATTCACCTTAGTCATTCGTTCAATTTCCAAAGTCTTTCTACTGGGACGATCGCATTTTGCGTGTGTCGCAGCGACCTTACTAAAATGCTAATCCACGTCACTCTCGACGACGGGACATCCTGAACTCCGGACGCGGGGATAAAATCTTGGAGGATCCACCAAGCATGGGACCAAGCGTGGAGTCAAGTTGAGCTGGAGAAAAATAAGGCCGTCCATCTAGTCCGGTCTGGGAAACGCTCGGCTGAGATGCGACTGCGTATTTGTAGGACTGGTAGTAGTACATGGTGGCGCGGACGTGTTGACGGTTGACCAGACCGCCGCCGCCGCTGCTCCCGTGCTTGACTAATCTCCCGTCCCAGCGCAGCAAAGTGTACGATGGCCTGCCTAGGGTGGGACCCGCTCTTCCCCGGTGCCACACCTACCGCAGGCGCGATTGCTCCCGCTTCCGCCCGGCTTCCTCCTGCCCTGGGTCCTGCATGCGCACGTGTTGCAGGCTTATATGTCGCTGATGAGCGGGCCCCGCGGACGTGTACTTTTTCAACGGCCTGCTTCGACGCCTCTTCGTTTCCGCTTCGGACCGAATCCGGGCGAAATCTGCTCGAGGTTTACGTCGTCATCCGCAATGTAATAGTAGCAGGCAATCTGGGACGGTTGGGGCGGCGAGGTCCGTACGACCGGGTTCGATTCAAGGGCTCAGAGGAAGTCGTAATGCATGTGCAGTTGTGCATGCATGGGGCCGATATTCAACCTGGATGTCGTTCATCAAGAACACAAGTTCACTGGTACTTAGTAGTTCAGTCAAGATGGGGAAAACATTTTGATTCTTTTGGTAAATCCAACTCCAATTAATTGACCAAGGATGTGAAGATGCTGTATCTACTTCTGCCATCCACATGAAGGTCATGGTACGGACAAAATTTTCTGAATGTTGTACTGTTCTGTAATGCAAGACAAGGATTAACTGCTTGGTTTATCTTAAAATTCAACTCAAAATAACTGCACATGCGTGGATTTTTTTCCTTGAACAAGCAAATTAAAGCTTTGCATCACATTTCTGAACTAGTATCTCAACAGGCCTGCGTGCTTCTGCCGCATGTCACGCCGTCGTCCCACCTCTAATGCCGCCCAGAAGATCGTTCACGTAAATTAATCGATTCGCGATCGCTTACGACATGTGATAACAATCATAACATCAACGAGAGCTCGCAGGTCTTCCCGCGAAGATCAATAGACCATCACTGATATGAAAATAGAGCTAATCAAGTGGAGGTATATATGTACAATTAATCTGTATAATTCGCCTTATGACCATAGTCTTCATTATCCAGCTTCAAACGAATGAAAATACATGATGAACTGAACATCGTCTCGTCTGATCCTTTGAGCAATCAAAGGCTAATTGTCTGAACGAATTTGCTGTTGTACACACTAGCTCACTAATTACTCAGGCGCGCGCTACTCTCTTGTCGGCGAGAGTTCAAGGATCCGGCCGGAGAGCGCGCTGACAAGCGCCGCCTTGAACCCAGGGTCCCGCGTCAGCGTTGCTGCCATGTGCTCAGCGAGGTTCTTCCTCACCACCTCCTCCGAGGGCCACGCCGCCTCTTGCTGCTTCTGCTGCGGAGGCGACAACGCCCGGGCGGCGGAGGCGGCGGCGGCGTTGCTCGTCTGCGGCTTTGCCGCGGCGTTCCTGCCGTCGTGCTGCGTCGGCTGCCCGTGGTTGTGCTCGCCCTCGTAAGTGGCCACCAGGATGGTCTTGTCCTCCGCGCTGCGCTGCACCTTCTTCTTCACCGGGCACGACGGCGCGAACGAGCACCGGAAGTAGGCGCGCGGGCACGGGTTGTCCTTGGTCACCTTCTGCCCGTACTTCCGCCATTGGTACCCGTCTTTCACCACCTGTTCATCATCAACGACCCAGTCGGTCAGTCACTAGTTATTGAGTAATCTAAAAGATTTCATAAGCTTTCGCGTTCGATGATCACGAGGAAGTGTTCGTTACTTACGAGGCTGAGGTCGGAGGGATCGGCGTGGACGTATTGCCGCGTGACCTTGGGCTTGCAGCCCTCCCGGATGCGCCTGCCCGGCTCGTGGAACGCGACGGCGGCGGCTCCCGACGTGCACTCCATCTGGTCGGGGACGGCGAACCCGCTGGCCGCGGTCGCCAACGGCTTAGTGTCGAGGCTGTCGCTCCGGACCCGCTTCCTCGGCGGCGAGGCCGAGCCGCCTTCCGACGTGGACGACTGGCGGGTGTGGCCCGCCGCCATCATGTCGTTGACGTGGCCGCGCAGCTCGGTGTACTTGGCCACCGCGGCCCGCAGCATCTCGCTCAACCGCGCGTTCTCCTCGCTCACGCGCCGGAGCTCAGCCTCCAGGGCCTCGACCTGTCCTCGACCTTTCTTCGCGGGCAAGAAGTTCTCCTCTACCAGAGCCTTCTTCGCCGGCACCGGCCGCGCGGTCGGCAGGCCGACGTTCAGGTCCAGGCTCAGCGAAGGTTGCCCGATCCATGGATCCATGGCCGCACGCAGAGAACTGTCAACTATCTGACGGAAGAAGGATTCTTGGATGAACAGTTGGAGAGTTTTGGAAGAAGGATTCGTAGCGCACGAGTGGAGGAGGCATGGCTCGGTGGTGGTGAGGCCAATATATAGCCCGCGGGGAAAGGGCAGGGAAGAGGAGTCGTGATGTTGCAATTTTGGTGAGAACGAAGGAAGGCCCGACCGGGTGGACGGAGAGGAAGCATCTCGGGCTTTGCCGTCGTCGTGGTCGTGACTCTCTTCAGAATAGTATCAGAGGCTGGAAGGCGAATGTTATTTTGCGACTCGACGGTGACCCCGGATTTGATTATCCCATCGTCGTCGTGGTGGTAAAATAATATTATCAAAATTTTCAATTATCTGTTTCTGGAGTGCAGCCTGCTGGACGGGAGGGGCAGAATTAATCAATCAAGCCCGTGGCTTGGAAAGGTGGAGGAAAGGCTCTCCCGGGTCAAGGAAAGACGGGGGATCCGGCTTGCATTTTGGTAGCATTTGTTGACCCCCTCTCTGCGTATTTGTTAAAGTTTCTTTATAATTGATTCTATGTGAGAAATGTTTTTCTAAGGCGAAGTGATTTAGCGGTTGATAGTGATTATCTTTCATTAATTAGAACATAATTTTGAAGTTAGGATAAAAATCACTTTGTAGAGTCAAGAAAAACTATTTTTTCAGCTCCTATTCGTTTAGATTGTTTCAAAGATTAACGTCACAGAATTAGCCAAGAATTCATTCTTCTGAAAATAGAGTATGATATAAGTATTCTAATTTTGACTAAGAACCAGCCCCGTGTAGCTGTGCTAAAGGTGGCTAAGGGGCCATTAATTTGTTCTTTTCTGACTACTCTCAATATCTAAGTTCGCTTCTTTGGAAGTATTTTGTCAATTAAAGGAGAAAATTCCTTCGAATGAATTAAAAGGAAACAATATCCACAGAAGAAAATACGGAGTACAGGAAATGGCAAACATTTCCCACCTCCGCGTCCTTTTTTTTTTGAGCCTCCACCTCTGCGTCCCTGGGTGCGTAGAAGCGTACTAATGCAAATTCTGACATTTTCTCAATATAAACTCGGTCAGTTGACCATGTGGGTTCTACATATAGTCTGATCATGTTTTCTAGCTACTACTTCAATATAAAATCCACATCTCCAGAATAAAAAGCTGTCATTCCTGACGACCTTCTTCTCATGACGTTAGTATTTGTGATTGGCTCCTTCAGTGCACCGGCTATATTTGTAAAAGATGCACGGCACACAAGGAATAGAACCTCCCATTTGAATTTGTCTGGTCGCTCCGAGCATCCATCGGACCTGGACTCGGCAAGCACTGACAGTCCGAGGCCTGCAATTGACGAGATCATCAGGGCGATGAAGAAACAACCCAAAGAAATGACTTGGACCTAGCACGGTTAGCAAACACAAGTTGCCTTGATCTCTTCTCCCGATCGAGGCTGCTTGCCCGCCCGACGAAAGTGCAAGAAAATTTGGGGTACGTACGTCAGTTGAGAAACCACAGACCAGGTCGGACTTGTTGATCTTTTCCTAAAACAGCCTCCTTTCTGGCTGGTTGTTTAACTCTTAAAATTCTGCATGCGTGTGCGACAAGCAGTCAGCGTTAGGTCTAGAATTTATCCACAAGAAAAGGTACTAGTGTATGGATTGTTGAGGCCAAAAGAGAAGACTTTATCGGTATTTGTCGGCTGAATTATCTTTTTGACAAGAGTAAGACGACATCAACGGTGCGAGGCAAAACGGTGTCCATGACACCTCGTTGTTTAACAAGAACATAAAGGAACACACTCGTGCCATACAAAAAGTGTATTTGCGCATCAAACGTATCAGAATTATTGAGCTAGTTTATTTTTAGACAAAGACGCATCCATACTCCCATCTTGACCCGACTAATTATTATGGTCAATCAACAAGATGCGGTGCTAATTAAAAGAGACCTTTTACGGTAGATCACTTACTTGTGTTTTACCTCTAAGGAGGTGAAGTAATGAATAAATCTCGGCCGTCCATTTTTGAAAGGGATAATAAAAGAAAAATTGAAAAATTAAAATCCACGTCATCAGACAGTCGTCTCCCATTTCCTGTGTTGCCCGATTGGTTTCCTTAGCGGAGAGATCCCCGATTCACCGCGCAGCGTTCCCTTCCTTGCCGCTAATCTCGCACGAGATGGAGGCTTCCTTGCCGGCGGCGTGCCCTTCCTTTCCGGCGGCGTTTCCTCCATTTTCTTCTCGCAGGCGGCGCTCTGTTCCCTTTCGCGGCGGCGCTGGTCCGGCGCTCGGGAGGCGTCGAGGTTCTCCAGGCGCGCTTGAAGCTACCGTGTGTACACCACGTACGTACATGCATGAAACTACCGTGTAATGCAGCCGGCCTGGTCTTGAGTACGTGACAAGGATAAAACATAACGTAAATGCATTAGTTCCTCCTTAGTTAAATGTCTGCATTAAACCGGCAAGGAATTAAAACGTGACGACCTGTCATGCATATTCCAACAATTTTCACATGCATTAGTTTTCAAAAATAGAATGTTACTTTTCAAAATTGTCTCATGCATAAGTTTCCAAAAATATAATATTACTTTTCAAAGATGAATAAAATACTATTAAGTATTAATTATTAAAGAGCTTTTACCTCATAGGAGGTGTCGTTATCATAAAATTTAAGAATCCCGAACATGCACAGTCAAATATGATATTATCAGACTCGAAGTCACTATTAGATCGCGGCGACTTCTTTAAGAAGACCTGTCAAGAAGAGTTGTAACCGACGCCATCAAGACCTCATTTGACACCATCAAAGCCCCCATGCAAAACAATTTAATTTCAGATTTATGCACACTAGTAAACTCAAAGTTATGGCACTAGTAACCCCTATATTCATGGACGTTATGCCTCATAAACAGTCAGTCACTTTGTAACTCATCGTCCTTTGAACTATAAAAGAACATGGGAAGAGACCTTTAGAGCAACTCCAATAGTGACCTAAAATTTGAGTACCTAAATTTACTTTTAAGTAGGAGCTAAATCAATATAAGTAGTCAAAAAAGTTGTTAACTCCAATAAGTACCAATATTTACATATGCAAAATATTAAATGTGCCACACCACTATATTCACATAGGTAAAAATTAATTATGCGAGGTAAGTTTTTAAAAGATAGGTAGACCTAAACCATTGCTAAATGTGGGTGCCGGATTTAGTGGAGATGGAGATAGGTAAATTTAGATAGATGATATAGGTATCTGTTGAAGTGATGTTTTTTCATCTAATACTCAAATTAGTGTTTAGGTACTTAGTTTAGGTCACTATTGAAGTTGCTCTTAGGGGGCATCTGGAAACTCATCCAAGTAGCTCTCACTCGCCAAGACAACTTCCATTCCTTCTCGAGAAAACATTTCACTGGCTATTCGTCGCCTCAGATAATACATGTCATATTGGATGTAGAGTTATTATCCTCTAGAAGGCTCGAACTAGTATATTTATGTCTCTCTCTTTTGATAAATTTTCATTATAAAAAAGCGTTTTCAAATCAAATATCTGTCGATCTCGACTCGAAAGTCAAACGTGGACAGGAGGTAAAAAAACACTTTATTCCTTGAGATTGGTGCAAATAGATGCCCCACATTACTTTCGATCTACCTTAAAATCCTTCAATTAAAATGGCCGCACTTGAATTTTCTAGTTAAAGAGTACTATCACACTGCCACTTCTCTTCCGGCGCCGCGCCCATACGGATGCATTTGCTTATGTTATTTGCTCACATGTGAACTCGAGCAGAGCCGCCACCCGCCATGCTTGCTTGGTAGTAGTATCTGGGTTAGGAGGAGGCGAGCACACACCAACACATTGAGTACTTGTGATGCACGAACAGGTGGAAATGGATTCTCCGACGCCATGTTCTTCGCACATTTCGGACGTTCAGGAGACGGGAGTGGAGCTGAATCAGCTGATGGACTTCCAGCACGCTAAAAAGTTGAGGTGTTCCAACGTGTTCGTAGCCGATGGACACTTTCCATGTCGAGCTCCCTGTTCACGAGTGAAAACGGGGCGCACTACAGAATTCATTCAGCTTGTAGCTGGGAGTTCGTCGCCTTCAGGAGTCGTGAAAACGATGTGTGCTGACCTTCGTGTATGTGCACTAACAGTCGCAGTGCTGTAGCAGGGGCCCTGCCCTGGTAATGGCGGCTCAAAAGCTCTATTTCAAGCACACAGGTTTAGCAACACACCATTCAAAGTTCAAACAGTTGCGGTTGGACACATGAACCGGAAAGAGATACTGCTCTGCATACCGCTGTTCGACGTGAACAAAACTAACGCCTTTTTTGAAAGGTAAAAATTTTATAGAAATTTTACAGAAATAAATTTTATAAAAATTTTATAAAAATTTTATGATAATCAGTTTAATTTAAATTTTTTTTTAGAAAATAGTTGTAAGCGGCCGGCCAGCGACTTTGTCCGTCCTGACCTTGACCAGCTCGTGCTGCTGGTGGTAGTCTCGTCAAACTTCTTCCTCTTTCACTAGCAAGTGAGACTAGTCCGCACCCCACGTGCGTAACTGAAGTCATTTTCGTGGTTACCATGCATCCAGTTAATCGGCCGGTCAATGAGATAGTAGTAGCTTCCGGGGAGAACCACAGTATACTCCACTAGTAGTGAAAAAAAAAATGTTCTCTTCGTTTTTTAATTGATATCGTTGTTGATTCTAAATTTTAACTTTGATTATTTGTCTTATTAAAAAATTATAATAAAATTTATATATTTTATTATAATTTACTTTATCGTCAAAAGTATTTGAGACACGATTCAAAATTTTAAACATTTGAACTAATTTTTAAATAAGACAAATGATCAAAGTTAACGACTACATTATGTTAACAACGGAGGGAGTAGTAGGTTTCGGGAAGAACAAGAGTAGTAGGAGAGGATTAGTAGCTTTCCACTTGCCTAACGCAGCCGGCACCTCATGGACCATCATTTTCGTCGTTGAAATCCCTGACCCCCGCGCGAGGGGCAACCATCAAATCAGTTCCTGATTCTTGGTTACGGACTCGGCCGGAGAAACCCGGGGGCGTCGCCTCCGTCCGAACCGGAGAGCGGTATGTGGAGCAGTTTCACTTGATCCCAGATACTTTTCTGCGCACCGGTGACCAAAACACGAGCTGAATCAACGGGCTTCGCGAGCAAGCTGGTCCTGTAGCCTTGACAGCCTCCTCTCGTTCTGACACTTTGTCTATCGGTAGAAGCTAAATCAAGAGCCGGTCATATGACCAAAGACATTCTCAAACACGACCGTAACAGCGTTTACGGATTACTCCTACCAATTACTACTTGATTAGTCAAACGCACGCGGTAAAAGTACATATATAACCAGGTGTTTTAGTTTTACCGGAACGGCAGAACATGCCTGTTTTGATTCACGAGACATAATAGTCTTCGGTTTGGTGCCCACGGCAGCACACGTGCTCCGCTTGTTTTCTTCCAGGTTGATGGAAAGCGACAGTCGAGCCGGATCGAACGGGCTAATTACATCAATCAAGCGCACTCCAGGCTCAGGCTCGTCGCCACTGATTGTCACGGTTCAGTAATGACTTTTAGTGACCAGCCTAGCTAGCTAGCCTAATCCGTCTTCTCCATCCACCCAGCGCAGCGAAAACGACAGCCTCCGTCCATTCGTCCGTTCGTTCTCGCCTCGCCGTCGCGATCGCGGAGGCGTGCGTTCACACGCCGGCGGCTTCGTCCCTCCGTTCGTTTGTTCTCGGCTGAAATTTCCTTCCTTTTTAAAAAGGTTTCCGGGCCAGTCCAGCGCGCGTCAACCTCCGCCATACTTTTCCTGAGGCGGCGGCGGCTGGTGCTGCCCGCCGTCGCCGTCGCTCACCTGCATTCTTCTTCTCTTCTCGCGCGCGTCGGCGTCGTCGTCCTTGACGCCGTTCTGAGCCGCGCCAAGGTAGTAATTAAGATTTGGGCTCAGGCCGGTCCTCACATTCTTGTGGCACGGGGCGAAACTAAATTCGAGACCCTCTCGATATATATAGTAAAAATATAATAAATATTTAAAAATTTTAAGTATACATAAAATTATAAATTTAAAAAATACAAATTAGAGCATATCAAATTTATAAAAAAAAACATTTTTTAACTAAAATCTTTGTTCAACACGACAAATCATAACAGAGATAAAAAATGATTCATATGCACAAAGCTTGTTTATAAGAATATGGCTGACCGGGAGGGGGAGACGAGCTGGACTCGGCCGTCGCCATCGGCCTGACCGCGATGCGCGGTCGATCCGGCCGTCTGAAACTCTGGAGCATGGTTTTGTCCATTTCGGTATTCATTGTTCGAGGGGCAGAGGGAAGTTGGAGCGGAGAACAGGGCGAGCTGGAGCCTGGAGACCGGGAAAAATTTAGCGGCAGAAGATTCGGGATCGATGGCGAAGACGACGTGACAGTTGCCGTTGTCGAGCATCACAGATTCACAGCACATGGGCGTTGAACGAGACTTTCTGTTGTTAGTCTCTTGTGACGTTGACGGGTGCAAATGGTGCCTGCGTTGTTAATCTGGGTACTACAGTTTTACGGGGCCGAATCGAGCTGCAGAAAAGATGCCCGTCCCATTTGAAATGCATGATTTATAGGAATCACACATAAAATTTTATAGTAAATAATTCAATTTTACTGAAAATACTCCTACAAGATTCAGAAAAATCTGCCTCATCCGTATAGGCCGTAGTGTGTTCACGAAAACCGTGCAACGTTCAAATGTATTTAACTTCATTTACTTGCTGGAACCACGGGAGTAGAACTCGCTGTTCAAATAAGACGACTAGGCATGGTTCACTGACTGAATCACGGAGCGGCAGCAGAGAGCAGAGAACAGAGGACATCACAGACAGGGAGCGTGCAAGCTGCTTCCTGGACTCCAACCACGGAGCATATAGTTATTGTAACACGTGTTCTGAAGGATGATAAACAAGTCACGGATAAATTAACCTGCGGTGTGTGTACAATATCATATCATTCGATGCATAATGTATCTGCCCTTTTGGTCGGTAGGTGCGTGTCGGGACGACAGACAAGTGCGGTGTTCGAGGCAGGATCGAGGACGAGGATAGTATAATCCCGGTGATCTACGCAAAAGCACCAGCCATGACGACACGACGCCGGTTGTTGGGTAAGCCGTGATGATTTCAGCCTCTATGCACTTCTGTCGTTCTGTGCCTTTTCCGGCCAGCCGCCGAGCGTCGTCATCCTCCTCAAACATGCACGTGGAACTTGTGCATGCACATGCTTCATTTTCTGAAGGACATGCGTGCGTGCTGGCCGATGACTAGATAGATGCATGCTAGTACATTTCTCGAACATTAGTTCTTGTGTTGCACACGGTGTATTCCTCCGAGACACATGGTGCTTTCCTAAAGTCAGATTAGATAGTTGTTGCGCAGCTAAATAGTTTTTTTTTTCCAAAACAGTCCGACAAAATAGTTCAGCATTAAGGATGGAATTTGGAACGTCCTTCGTGGCGCATAAATTCGCCCCACAAAGCTGTATTAAAGTCGTGTGAAGCTTTCTTTATCTACTTTATTACTGCAATGGCACTCCTCAGATCTTAAGTTCGACTTAGGCTCAGGAAAAAATAAATCTTCTTATTTGTTTTATATCAAAGCACACGTCTAAAGTCCGGTTCAATTCTTATATGAGTGAGTTTAGTACAGCTGTGTAGTTGTGTATGGGTAGAACGGAGTTTGAAGGTTTTTTTTTTTTTTGCAAAAAGTCTTCTTTTTTAAGCAAAACCATGAGACGGTTTTACTCTGCAGGTAAGTTTTTTTTTACTATTAATTTTGCTTAAGAGTACACAACTGCATTTGAAGTTTTCTCAGGCAACCCGTAAGTTCGTCGTTCGACGTTGATTAGGTACCGGCCGGACTTGGGCACGGTTGCAAAAGCGTAGCCTACAGGATTTTGACTGTTTGGTTTTCCGGGGGTTGACATTCTCCGGATGGCCACCAAACATTTCTACTATCTTCAGTTGGGGTCAACTTCAACGTTGATTTCTGCTAACAGCGCGCATGCAGGTCAACGCCAGCGCGCGCATGGAACGGTTCGGTGGCGACCAAACGGACTGACGAATTAGAGGTCAAATCCGAGCACCGGCTTTAGGTTAAACCGGAGGACCGGTCGAGTTTCAGTTTCTCCCATGGCAAGGGGTGTGTCAAAAAAAAAAAAAAGAAGGAAAATTTTCAGGAATGGGAGACGGGTCAATTCCGTATCACCCTCGGCCATGTTCTGATCCACAGACTCAGGTGACTGAAACGCGACAAAGGCCTGGAAACTCAGGCCCATTATATGTAGGGCCATAATGTCTATGGCCCATTCCGTCCACAATGTCCAACGACTCCAACGGCCCAGAACAACCGTCTGCCCGCGAGTCGCGACGCGTTCTCCTCCGCCACCCCGTCGTCCCCCTCCGCGCCCCCCTCGTTCACCGGATCCGAGACCAGGGCCCCTGAACCCTAGAGTCCCCCCACCCCCGTCCCGCGGCAGCAATGGAGGACGAGGAGATGGAGAAGAAGGTGCAGCAGTATCTGCAGCGCAAGGGCTTCCGCCTCACGGAGCTCGCGCTGCAGGAGGAGCGCAACCGCCTCTCCACCTCGGCCGGCTCCGACGTCGCCCTCGCCAGGTTCGCTGGCCCTGCTTTCCCTTCGCTAGCTACTTGGGTTCCTAATTTCCTCGGCCGGTGGTGGCTTCGGCTGTTTCTCCAAGTCGCGCTCGCCCCGGTTTCAGAGCGGCGAAGCTAGTGGACCTGTGGAATTTGCTGGAGCTGGGGCTCTATTTTGGGTGTTCAAAGTCCAAAGCAAGTCCAAAGCCGCGGTGCTTTCACTGGACTGCTGATTTTGTTAGTTTGCCTGCTCGAGTGTGAACTACTGGTGCTGGGTTCATCGTCTGTGAGTTCAAAATCAGCCTAGAGGGTCGACCAGGACGATGTTAGTTCAATGTTTTCTTTTAGTCTCTGAGCTGTTGCCGTTTTCAAACCCTTTTTCATGGTCAGCACTCAGCAGGCTAGGGGTCCCTGCTTGCCATTTTATGCAGCCAAAAATGGTGGTAATTGGCGTAAAATGACCACAGTTTACTTATCCAGTCGGTGAAGAGTTTCTGGAGAACAAATGAGCAACATAAGAGTTAGGACTAGTTTTTGTGATGGACAGGGAGGGGGAAATTGGCAGCAAGTCAACTGCTCAAATCACCAGGAACTCCTAATCTGTTGTATTGTGGAGAATGGCCTTTTTCTCGTCAGGCGCTTACATGCAGTAATAGTGAATGCTTCACTGGGTAATGGTGCAGTGGTGCTTGATCAACATTATAATAATCGAAGTCAGTCGTTTTGCTGTCTGCTTTTAGTTGTGTTAAATCCATTCCTAAATGTGAATTCTTAAGAGTTCATATTTTTTTTTCATGATCTTGCCCTATTATTAATCTTGATTGTTTATGACAGGTCTGAAAACGATCCCACGAGATACTGCGATGGTTATGGTAGACTAAGGACGTGGGCATATAGTTCTCTTGATCAATACAAGGTACATTTTTTGTTTTTCAACAATTATTGGGGGTATTGAGGGGTTTTTTACCATTTAGGCATATGATGCTGCATGTCTATTTTTTTTTGTTTATTTATCAGTTTCTGGTGCCTCATTTATTTGGAATAATATCCATGTCCAATTCATCAAATTTACATGCTGGCCTGCTGCTGTAAATTTCAAATTCCCTTTGTGATTCTTATCTGTCAAAGCGTTTTTGATTGTGGTGCACGAGCTCCTTGCTATGACAATGCCATTTCCTTTTCTTGTGGTGCGCTTTTCTGTTCCTGAATCTGGCTTTATAATTCATATTTTTTAATTCTATTCTTTTTATGTAGCATGAATTACTTCGCATCCTTTACCCTGTTTTCATCCATTGCTTCATGGATCTAGTGGCAGAGGGACATATGCAAGAAGGTACTAGTGGTTGGTGAATATATTGGATAGATTTACACTATTTTAGTTATTTGCCTTAGTTTATCCAAAGTTTTTCATACTTTATCCTGCAGCTCGGTCATTTTTTCATACATTTCGGGAGGATCATGAAGTGATGCACTCAAGGGATCTTCAGAAGCTGGAAGGCGTCCTCTCTCCTTCACATTTGGAGGTTTTTTTTCATTCATTATGCCATTCTATGTAAAATGGACACCTTTTTGTATAATGATTACATCACCTTTATTCCATTTTACAGGAAATGGAACTGGCCCGATCTTTAAGGCAAAATAAATTTAAAATTAAACTATGCGAGGTAATGGTGGTGGTGTTTCTAATATATCCATGTGAATTATGCTTATTAGGTCACCTGTGCTTTGTTGGTCAGTTATGGATATAAAATATGTGCCACATGCATAAAACCACACCCTCTTTGTCTAGCCTTTTTTTTTTAAGTTTACAGCTACATATTGTTTATTGTTAAGACAAGGGAATGTGTAACTTGTGGTCTATTACTTTTCTTCATTTGTTCCTTTACCTGAGAGACATTTCATTGGAAATGAAAGTGGTATTTCAAATTGTATTTGTTGGACTGTAAGGCAGTTAACAATATGGAGTATTTTGGTGTAATAGTTGATTTCTGTTAGAACTTGTAGGGAAAAACAATTTCAGTAATTCTTTTCATTTTACTGTATTGTATGATAATTATTGTGATATGATCTCTTAGAGATTTTGCTATTTTGGACAATACATAAGAGGCTTAAATTTGTGCTTTACATCCAATTTCAGTATTCATACGAATTGCTTCTCCAGTATCTCCAAAAAACGCAAGCTCTTGTGATACTTGGAATAATCAATGAACACATAACTTTTGAAGGTACAGTTCCATGATTTGTTAATTTAGTATATGTGTATTTTTTAGTATGCATTTTCGCTTCTGAGAACCTTCTTTCCTATCATTTATCTTTATGCCATTTTCGCAGTGTCACCTGGACAGCCCTCATTAATATCTGATGATGCTGATGTTGTTGCTCTCATTGGAACCAGTAAGGACTTGGCAAAACAAATAAATCAGAAAGAAGTACATTGGGGGGTATGTTCTCCATCAATCTGGCTGTTTCCTGCTCTAAACTTTATGAAGTTCTTGCTTTACAGATTAAACAGTTTGTGTTTGATGGGTTTCCAGCAATACAATATGCATGATCTGTCCAATTTGACCAGTCATTTGATTAACTAGAATTATTTTTGCAGTTGCTCGAAGATTCTGTGGAAGAGCGAATGGAGAAGGTACTAGCAGAATCTGATAAAATTGAAGCTGAAAACAAGGATGCTGATGCAGAAGATAACAAGGCAAGGAGCTCTTCTTTTCTACTATCAATACCTTATATTGTGTTGTGTGAGATATGCTGTTGTCCGAACAAAATCTTTTCTTTTGCTTGACTGTTACTGAGATTATTTCTGCCCCTGCAATATTAGTAGGATGTAGCTGGTAGAAAATGCCCATTGCTTGTTTTCTGTGCATAACTGTTGTCCTGGTCATCATCGGTACGATTTTTTGTGCGTTTGAGTTCATGTTTCTTTGTTGTAATTTTTTTCCATTTTATTTGCTGCAGAAAAGAAATTCTGAAGGTGGAAAGCAAGGCGGTTCTCTTAAGAAGACCAAAAAGGATAAGCTTGTAGGTGCAACTGGAAAAAACGTCAAAACTGAAACAAGCATGGTTTCTGCAGCACCTCGAGTGAAACCAGAGCTAACACTTCCTGTGACGTATGTTGTTAGTCCCTTTGTAGTTATCTTTGGTCATCCCTCCTCCAAAGTTTTTCAATTGTGGTATGTTTGTGTCTTTTAGGGCACCAAATAGCACCCTTTTTTTTGGGCCATTGTGTGAAAATGCCATTCATGTCACTGATAGGTAGGTCCAGGGACCATATTGAATGGTGTTTAATTCATAGGATTTACAATTTTGTGACTGGAAACATTTTGGCAATATGAAACCCAAAGGGATGCGTTTTATTGGGTAATCATGTACCTAAGACTCGAAAAAACCCATTAAAGAAGTTAAAGAGGACCAGATAATGTTTTTGCTTTGTTTGCCCTTGTCTCATACACCAAATTTTGATCCCATCTGTATCAGTGTCTTTTTCTTATTTTTAGTTGTTTGGCCAATATTTCCATTTTATGCTGTACTCTTCAAGTGTATGAATATACCGTGCTGCTTCACATGTTTTGTACTTTTAGTTATCAAAAGTGTCAACCACTGAACCTTTGAGATTTGTGAATGTGAGATACTAATACCTCTTTGTTTCAGGCCTGTTGAAGTTGAACAATCAATTCTTGAGGACTTACGGAACCGTGCACAGTTGAATAGCTTGTCATTGCCATCTGTTAGCTTCTATACATTCCTTAATACACATAATGGGTAAACTTAACTGTAATTTAGTGTTTATAATTCCTTTTGCACAATTTTGTATGAATATTATCCTTTGGAATGCAGATTGAACTGCTCCTCGATATCACATGATGGATCATTGGTTGTGGGTGGATTTTCTGATTCATCTGTGAAGGTTTGTCCATTTGGTCCAAAAGTCTTATCCTTTTTGTCATTTTATTTACAGTTAACGGTAAAGTTTCTTTTGCTCACCAGGTTTGGGATATGTCAAAGATTGGTCAACCAGCAAAAACGTGTAAGATTGCGTTATTTTTTTTTGAGGGAAAATAATCTACTGTGTTTCTTCCTGACCACTTTAACCACTCTGTTTTCATAGTCAATTCGTGCTATGCCGAACAGCAATCTTGCATCTAGTTTAGGTCATAGGTTAGGATTGACATGTTTGAATATTTGATCCATTGAGTCACAAGAACTAAGCGCTAGAGTTTTGATGCATTCACGCGACATTCATTCTTGTATGCCTGCTGCAATATATTATCTTCAAATCAGATTTGACAGGCCTAATAGAAAACTAAAACTACCTGACATTATTTCGTGAAGAGCTGTCAAGAGCATGGGTATATTTTTTAAAATTCAAATATTTGGAGTTATATAATGTATTTGCTGATGCAACAAAAGTTTAATTTGCAGCTAGTTCGCAGGGAGAGAATGGATCTTCCCAGGGTGAACGCATGCCAACTATAGATGAGGGGAAAAGACCTTATACACTGTTCCAAGGTCACTCTGGGCCAGTGTATTCTGCAGCCTTTAGCCAATTTGGGGATTTTCTCTTGTCGTCATCTTCAGACTCAACAAGTAAAAAACTTGCATCATGCTTTTACTTTATTACCTTCCCATTTTAATTATTTTTATATTTACCATTTTATCCTTTATTTTTATTTGTTGCAGTTAGACTATGGAGCACCAAGCTGAATGCTAACCTTGTCTGTTATAAAGGACACAACTACCCAGTTTGGGATGTCCAAGTATGTAAACAACTATTTAGGATGTCGAACTCATTTAAGCATTGCATTCTAATATATAACTATAAACTATGCAATTTGTTGATACGTTTTATTTAAACATTTTCTACAGTTTAGCCCAGTTGGCCATTACTTTGCTAGTGCTTCACATGACAGGACCGCCAGAATCTGGTCAATGGATAAAATTCAGCCTCTGCGAATCATGGCTGGGCATCTTTCAGATGTTGATGTATGTAAAATTTGGATCCAAGAATTTCATATCATTTCTCAGTGTTTGAATCCTTTTATTATTTCGTTATTCGTTTATTCCTTCATTGTCCTATATTGATCCCATCATGTTTTGGCTGATCCTTTTCTTTTGCCTGCAATCCTAACAGTGTGTCCAGTGGCATGTAAACTGTAACTATATTGCCACCGGGTCTAGCGACAAAACTGTAAGACTATGGGATGTTCAGACTGGTGAATGTATACGGATGTTTATTGGTCATCGGAGTATGGTTTTATCACTGGCAATGTCTCCTGATGGGCGATACATGGCCTCCGGAGATGAAGATGGAACCATCATGATATGGGATCTCTTGACTGGTCGCTGTGTTTCACCACTATTAGGACATAGCTCGTGTGTCTGGACACTTGCTTTCAGGTAATCAGGCCCACTATGATAGCTTCTGTAGTTTGCTAACATCTCATATCTCTTCTTGTTCTGATAGTTGCCAATTTTTGTACCTGTTATTATTGGAGTTGTGCAAAGAGTTTGTTGTAGCTGTAAGCATGGTTTGAAAAACTGCAGCCTAGCTCATAACGGCTAGGGATTGAGTTGGACGCAGGACCTTGAGAGCATTGTTCAATTAAGCGATGAGGTAAAATATGGTCCTGATTAAAAATTTTCTTCTATTCCCTTAGTTGTGAAGGGGCCCTGCTTGCATCTGGATCAGCTGACTGTACTGTGAAACTTTGGGATGTCGCTTCCAGTGCAAAGCTTCTGAAGACGGATGACAAGTAAGTTGTTTGACTAGAGCTGCTCATCCATTCAGGCATTCACATCATTGGCCTCCCTGATTGTAAAAATATCCTTGTCTTTCTGAATGAAACAGCAAAGGTAGTTCTACCAACCGACTGAGAATGTTGAAAGCTCTCCCCACAAAATCGACTCCTGTTTATAGTCTACGGGTGAGAAATTTTATCTTCCATTCAGCATCGTCACATTTAACCTGTGGTTTTAGCTGTGCAATATAACTGAAGAATGAACCTATTTCTGGCAATGGCAGTTCTCTCGTAGGAATCTTCTGTTCGCGGCGGGTGCTCTCTCACTAAGCTCGTCGTGAGACGTATGTTTTGTAGATTACAACTAGGATTGTTTTCAGCTTTGACATTGAGTAGTGAAGCTTAGCATTAGTGATCCCCACAAAACCAGCTTGTCGCGCCCCATAGGCACAGAAAATCCTTGGAAATGCTTGTGGCGATGTAACATTATTAATTGTAAGTACGTTGTGTAAAATCATTATCATCATAGGTAGGGGTAATCTGAATAACTTTTCTCGAACAAAGGCACATGGTGTGAATATGATTGGCCCTGTCCTGAGCCAGTGGTCCTCGCCTTCTGGTCACAAGTGATGATAGCAGACGTTCTCCCAAAAAAAAAAAAAAGGTGATGATAGCATACGATTTGTTCTTAAACTATCATTAATATAATAATTTTACTTTATTTTTAAACTAGATTTTTATCCTAATGATTAAAAATTAAAATGAAAAGTAGCCCAACCCGTGCCGGGATACACAGCCATCAGACGGTCACGGCGCCCAGGCACCTCGGCATTAATAAGAGGCGTACGTTGCCAGGCCCCTCGCCCAGGCCCCTGCATCTGACGATCAGTCGGCCCTGCTCCTGCCAACGATCCACTGGCCTGGCCAACCACGAGTCGACAGGTCGGGGCGGCACGGGTGTCGGTCACTGATCGATCGCCGCCGTTCGTACCCACCAATAACTCGCTCATGGTCCTAAGTGACGTGCGAGTACCACGGATGCTGTGGTCCAGAGGAGGAGTTGGAGGATAACGTTGCGCGTACGGCTTCCTCAGGCGTACGGCACCCGTCCAGGTTCAATGTGCTCCTCTCTAATTAGAAATCGGGCGTCCCACTCTTTTTAAGTAAAGAAATGAACAATCCATTCTCTTTTTTATTCATTCTTAAATTGTTGTTGCTAGAACATATTTGATCTGTTTATAAGTTTTTTTTTAAAAAAAAGAAATATGAGTGCTCCTTCAATCACTTTCGCTGAGTCATAAAGTCATCTATCATAGTGACAACATATGAAGTCTTCTTTGAAACAGATGGTTTTAGTATTTGAAAAAAAAATGTCCCGAAGGTCGTACTTCACAGGGTGAATAGTGGGTATGATAGACCCTTCTCTAGAACATCTATTGAATTATATTAATTTAAATTATAATTGCAACAGAATTTTCATCACACATTCATAGTGCCTGGAATGAAACATGGAACTAGTTCCAGGAGACTAGGAAAGTCCTGCATATGCTGACTAGACTTTAGTTTCTTTCTATGCACAAATTAATTAATGAGTGACGTTTTTGGGTTATGTTTATAACGTTTGATCATTAATATAATAATTAACCTTCAATTTCAATAGGTCACATCCCTGTAAACTTTTCTTATTATATTAGTACGTTGTATCAGTTTCCAGATAAATTACTAATTTTACATTAGAGCCTCCAAATGAACTGGATTCAGCTGGAATACTTCATAGGCTGATACAGAACATCCGCTGGATAGTCCATTTTCATCTTTCACATATGCCATCAGCTGGATAGTCCATTTTCATCTTTCACAGGTGGGATTGGGTCTGATTTTGTCTTTGGCTTGAACATGGAAACAGACCCCTCTGGTCCCTTCCATTGTCTTACTTCTGAGAAGGAACCATCTCGAAAGTCTCGACGGCTCGACCATTCATGCAGGACGCTATGGAGCACGGACACGGCTGCTGGCTGTTTTCGATGAAAAGAATCTTTGCTCCGGCCGGACCTCGGAAGAAGATGTTGGCTTGTATGCAGTTTTGCACATCGCTGCATGCGCTAATGTTACTTCTTTCCAAGCCTGGCATGTCTGCCGCGGCCAAAACACAGTGAGACGGTCAGATTGTTACTCATGCATATAATACTGCCAGTTTTATCTGAATGTCCGTAATTTTCCATCTGGTATCCAAAGATCTGCTAAAAATGAGAAAAAAAAATTCCATATGATATCCAGAGACCTGTTCCCCAACAAATTTTTTTCTTTTGTTAAATTTTATCTGCAATCTCGTCTAAAACAAACTTTCAATACAAAATATGTCTTTTAGAGAAGAATCAATGTATGTGGTGCTCAAGAGATGAAATGACGCAATTCCAATGCATTTTGTGATATCCTTCGCCCGGTACTTTGGTTATGTTCATCGACCAATAATGCTGAAGGTTGGAAAATATTCGCCAATCAACGGGCGAAACGTCACCAGGCTTTGTTCGGGCCAGGAACCTCGCCGACGTCGCCGTCCTTCCAGCACCGGCGGCTTCTCGGGGGGTGATTGGCTGCGTTGCCACTGGTGCTCCATTTGACTAACAATGCTGGAGCCCGCTCAGTCACTGTCCTGGACCCTAACAACTGCGCAGCGTACTTAATAAATAAGCTCCAAATGGCTTAACTTCCCTCAAGCGAGTAAGCTTAGCCCACCAGGTACAGCCTCCCCGTCCCATCCTCCTCCTCCCCAAGCACATTTCTCTCCTCCCGGCGGCCGGCTGCTGCCTCTAGTACGGCCGCCGCCGCCGCTCACCGGATCCAAGAACCACCACTGCTGCTTACTGTTTTAATTCGTTTGCGTTTATTACTCCAGTTTTTTGGTTTCAGCCCCGCGCGAGAGTGATTACACGGCCCCGAAGAGATTGACAGAAGAGAGTGAGCACACGGCGCGGCGGTGGGCACCGGACGTGTGCCGTCCCCGCCGCGTGCTCGCTCCTCTTTCTGTCAGCCTCTCCCTCGTCCGGGGCCGAGAGCTCTCGCTTCGCTTTTGCTTCCTCGCTGCTAGTACTAATAGCTGTTGGATTCGGTTCAGAAGCCTGCCCCTCCTGATCTGGCCATACTCGACCAGTCGACCACGCCTGAGGAGAGAGGGTCAGACAGCGGCGCGCAGAGAGATGGACACGCATGTGCCAGGAGCAAGGACATGTCACCTCGTTATCTTCTCACGGATTTATTTTTTGCTCTCGATCTGATCTGTTTCAGTCTGGCTGTCGCAGAGCCGCTGCTGCTCCTACCGAGGAGGAAGAGGGAGAGACCTGATACCGATGGCACGGCCGCAGGGCATGGAGAAGGGTTAAGAGTACTTTCAGCTACCACAAGGAGTAAGTTTGTGGTGGTTTTGCAGTACACAGAAAAATGATTGGACGCGCCGTCCGCCGTCTCTTTTGATTTTTCTTGGCTCCGATCCACTAGACCACTACGCTCGCTCGCAGCCTCGGGAGCTGGATCAGGAGATGCTGACAGTACATTGCAGCACTGTGCGGATTTAACAGAACAAGAACTGCTGCATCATCGTCTCTCTCCCTCTCTCGCTTGGTGCAGCAAGCTCATCTTCTCTCCTACGAGTAGCTAGACACTGTAGCCATTATTCTTGCATCTTTTTTCTGCTTTTCTTGCTCAGGTTCTTAGTCTGGAGTTTTTTGGGTCTGCTTGCGGTGATGGTGGCCCTGGTGGTCTCTTGCTGGCTTAAAAATAGAGCATGGAGGCCACCATGTGATGAACCATATTCGGCAAGGCCATTGGCCTTACCTTGCTTTTGCCAGATCTGGCTTGCATCTTAGGCACTGCTTTCTTGTTGTATCTCTTAGACTCTCAGTCTCTCACACGCTCATCTGGCCTTTTGTTTTGGGTGCTGGCCCCTTTCTTGTTCTCCCTTATCATGATTTTTTTCGTTTACTGTCTACGCACTCAAATCATATCCCCTCTTATCTCTCTACAGGCATTGAGCGAGTAGAGAGAATGCAGCTTCTCTTTACAAAGTTAGTGTTGCCTTCTCATTCAGTGGTTTCAGTTCTTGCTGTCTTGGTTTACCATGCGCTATTGTTCTTGTCCTTCCTGGTGTCGATGAATGACATGAGAGAACATTGATCCATTTGCTGCTGTTTTTTTTCTTTTTCTTTCAGGATATGCATCCTGATCTAAGGGCGGTGTCATGCAATTTCGCGTATGACTAGGTACGTGCGGCATAACCTTCTGTAGTACCTAACTGATGTCTAATGTGTCCTTCGAGCTCATATATATATAGTATATTGTAGCTTATATGGTTCAAAAAAGAAATTGGCTTGTTTCACTGATTGTGTGTCTGCTGACTTTTCCTTTTTGAACATATGTATTTATAGAAATTTAAATAGTTTTTAATGGAATTTCGATAGAAAGGTATGGTTGCTGTTGATATTGGGCCTTTGAATTTTGACATGTCGTAAACTTTTTTCAAACCAAAAAAGCTAGCTACAACTTGAGTTATTGAATTGAATGTAGAGCCGTTTCATAAGATATACATCTTTCTTTGCATCGGTTGTCACAAAAGCTGTGCTGACGGCATTCTAACTACTACATCTGCAGTATTATTTGTTTTGTTAAAGTATGGTAGATTTGTGGAATAAGCACCTTAGTTGTTCATGGATCACTATGAGTTGAAAATTGTAAATAATTCGAGCATGTAATCATGGTGCCTATGAGTTACTGATTGTGCTAGCAAGTGGAACACCTTACATATCACCTTTCTCTGATCCAAGTGGGAGAGTACATGGTATATGCATGTATAGACTATGAATCTTTGTGAGAATTTTGTCATACTTGAAGAAGGTAGCCAATTGTTCGCTCGCTATTGGGAGAGTGTGGAATTGATTGTTGGATAAATTGCTATTTTTAAACCGAATATTAGGATGTGCATGCCAGTTTCATATATCAAACGGTTTTAATGTTTTCTCCTTTGGAATTTATAGTGGCTGATTATTTCAAGAGCTATGGGTACCTGCTTTTCTTCTAGTTAAGATTTGCCTTTTTATACGGTTTTCTTGCTCATTTTTTTAGCCTGATAATTCAATTAAGCTTTGCCAAGTACAAAGTCGCAATGCAAATCCCTTTCCAAAAGATTAAGTTTCAAGAAAAAATCTTTTTGACTGGATTACTATGTAATATGACACCTTTTTGCCTGCAAGAGTACTGATGTTGGATACATATATATGTAAGATGAGAGGGCTTGTTCTGAATAAATCAAACCAGGTAGGGGAGCATCTTTGAACTATATCAGTTACAACAACGAAATCAAAGCAAAATATGGGGGGGGGGGGGGGGG
>BCLF01000008.1:1705972-1718694 GCA_001602275.1 Zoysia japonica | reverse complement strand
CCCCCCCCCTCGGGGGCTGCTTCTGAGTCTTTCAAGCTTCGCCACTGAATATAGCACAACAGATTTTCTGACATGCTGCTTTATTTGTCTCGTCCAAGTTCTGGCTTGCTGAGAAAAGGAGATCTTGAATAGTTAATGTTGACTGTAATTGTACAGCGGCATGATTGGCCTTTTGTTTGATAAGAATCGACCTGGTATGCCAATTTGGTGTTTTAATCTGGTTCTTGCTTTGAGACAAAAAAAAAAAACCTTGAGTAACTCTGAATGTAATAGAGGGAGATCTTCTTTTGAAAACATTTGATGTTATGTTTCATCCAAGTGCAAGTGATGACCTTCGTGTCATGCTTTTGAGTTATAACTTGTCATATTTCTATTGGCCTCTTCCAGTATATTCAGATACTGCTTTACATTCAGATCAGATCTTATAACAGCCTATAGCAGCAGTAATCGTGGTTACATGTGTAGCATAAGTTTGCCGCAGGACAGAAAAAAAAAAGGGAAAATTGTGCATAGATTATAGCACTGCTTCTCAGAGTACTGTATGGAAAGGAAAGAATCCCAAAGTTGGGTTCCAGCATTCATGTCCATATTTGAGCAATACTTCTTCTCATGTCTTTAATATTTTGCCAAGTGGGAGATCAGAAGTTGAGTTGGTTTACAACACCATTGTCGATATCTGAGTAATATCTTCTTGTTTAAGTTGCTGTGTCCTATTATTGCCGATGCTGGTCTGAGAGTCTGGTGCATACAGCTTTGCAATTCTGACACAACAGATTTTCTTACATGCTGCTTTTTATGGTTCAGGACAAGGAGGGCATTCCCCCAGACCAGCAAAGGCTGATTTTTGCTGGTAAGCAATTGGAAGATGGAAGAACATTAGCTGATTATAACATTCAAAAAGAGTCGACACTTCACTTGGTCCTGAGGCTCAGAGGTGGAACTATGATCAAGGTGAAGACACTTACTGGGAAGGAAATTGAGATTGACATCGAGCCCACTGACACCATTGATAGAATTAAGGAGCGTGTTGAAGAGAAAGAGGGTATCCCACCTGTTCAACAAAGGTACTATACATGCTGGAGGGGCAACAATTAACCGGACATTTACATGACTTTTTCAGCTTCTCTATAACTTCAAATACATGTGGCTTGCATTAGCATTATTTGATCCTAATTATAATGTCATACAGGCTAATTTATGCTGGGAAGCAACTCGCTGATGATAAGACAGCCAAGGATTACAACATTGAAGGTGGCTCAGTGCTCCATCTTGTGCTTGCTCTGAGGGGTGGTCAGTAGAGTTGTACCTGTAGTGGCTCACAAGAGAAAAGCATAGCTGAACCATTCTACTGATAGTTGGTTCAGACTTTGGCCTTGTTATTTGATGGTTGGTTGAATTGTAATTTGAGTGATGAATTAGAATCAGGTTTCATGTGTACTGGAAAAAGAAATGCTTGAACCAGGCGTCATCTTACTGATATTGTCCTGACGCTATTTTCATCCAAAAATTTATCTAGCAAGCTGTTTATTCAGGTTTAGTCACTCCACAGGAAATGGCTTCCGGGATTTTTTTTTCTTTTGTCGCAAAAAGTTGACAGAATCATAGAATTGGGTCATGTACTTGCATTCCCCCTGTATGTCTGTTGAGGCTATCTTCTGCTGGTTCCGCATTATTTTGGCAAAAACCTGTGTTTGTGTTACACAAATTCAATGAAGAAACAGCGGCATAAAAGTTAGCTGTGAAGATTGACTAGTTAATTTTTCAATATGACCTCTTGAAGAGTCGTAGATGATGTTAAGAGCGACATTTGTCCATGAGATGTTTCTGGCAGTTTGGTCTGCGTTGCTGGATCCTATCATCATAAATTTTTAAAAAAATGGTTCAAAAGGCCTGAACCGATGAGAATTAAAACAAAACTTTTGCGCCTAATATGCACACTACGTATTGTCATCTTGGCTATTGTTTGGTGAATCTAGTTCCATAATGATAGCGAACATTAATATTTTCTTTGCACTGGCCAAATCCTATCACCAACTGGGAGTTTACAACGTAAGGAGCCATAAAGGGGAAGATAAGAGCAACTTTGGACAGTTCCCTGAAAATGAGTGATTTGTGAATCTAATTCCTTGTTGGAAGTATACAAATGTTTGTGGTGTGAGGCAGGTATCTTGCATTCGCAAAAAGCTGCATAAGTGAAGAAACTCCCAAACAATCAAGTTCTTACTCTCTACTAGACTCTTTTGATGAGAAGTTCTGCAAAACAAGCTGCTGGACACAATCTCCTTCGTCCCGGTCCTTGTTTTGTAAGTAGCATGCCTTGTTTTGTAAGTAGGGGACCAAAGAACCCTAACGGCCATTAGCCAATGGTAACTCTTCTCCTTCTGCATCAAAGGCTCTTCTTTTTTTTTTTAATGAAATGCATCAAAGGTTGTTGCAACTTTGCCAAATGCTTTCAGGGTAATTAATCTATGGCCACTGTCAGTTTGTTTAGCTCTCGACGAGATTCATCGATTGGCCGACGGGTTCAGGGACCATGCTAAGGTCGCCAGACTGCACAATATCCTGAACTGTGCCACTTGAATCAAAAGAACCATTTCACCGAGATCTAAGTTTGGCCGACTTTTCGTCAGTAGGAGTCTGGACCACGCATCTTGATGTAATTTTGCTTCCCTAAGACACCGGACAAATCGATTGGCCGCCGGGTTCAGGGACCATGCTAACATCTCTGCCACAATTTTTCTGAACCGTTTCACCTGAATCCGAGGCTTTCTTTTGTCGAGGACCATCCATGGCTGCCTTGCCTTTGGTCAGTACGAGCCCGGTGATCAGTTCCTTAACTCACGCGGGGTTTGCCTAGTACGATGTGATGCGATGGTCTCTGTGGACCGCTTCGTTGACAAGCATGGACCATGCGGCGATGTCATGAACTGAAAGTTTCATGTTTTTGGTGGGGCATAGGAATTTTGGATGACTTATTGGAATATTTCTGAAAGATTTTATGCGAATCGATTGAAATGATTTGCTTAGCTATGTAGTCTAGGGGGTTCAAGTAGTGGAGTTTTAGTTATTAGTTGGTGCTTTTCAATCTACTGAACTTTGATTGCTTTGGTCAGTCAAAGTCTCAAAGATCGACGTTAGCTGGGTGAAAAATATGCTTTCTGGGTGATAGGGAGGATTGTTAGGAGTGATGCCGTGAACAGATGCGAGATATGCCCTTCTCAGCTTCGAAATGTATTTTTATCAAAGCGTACTTTTGAGAAATAAACTGATAACGACTGATATAAAAAATTTATTCAGAGTTTAAAGCTTCTTTTCCCGCTTATTTTATTTTACCATCATGAAGAGAATAATGTCTAGATCTCCACAGAACGCAATACTTTTATCTGGATTCCGTGTAAAACGGATTGTTGTCTGGCGTATTCAAGAGAGTTCTATGCATCCATGCGATTGGCATGCAATCCTGCTGCATTGATCATCCATGCGCTCACGGCAGGTCGTTTTCGTCTGGATACTCGCGGCTTATGTGTCGTTTGTTTCGGATGCTTTCAGGCTCTGGAATGGATGCACATTTCAAGAACAACTGGAGGATTGTTTCTTCTTCCATTCAGAGGACAGTGAGTGATTAGAAACTAGACAAACCTCGTCGGTATTCTAACATTAGGAAAGCAGCAAACGCTAATGTTAAGACACAGCACTCGACTTTAGCTTGGTGGTTGATACCACAAATGGCAAGGCAGACCATTGCCATTACGGTACCGTGGGTATTTACACTGCACGTGCAGTTTTCAAAACTGGCAGAGGTGATGACGATGTGGCGCGCCACTGCCTACACCTGCCTTGTGCACGGGGATGGTCATGGGTGGAGGCCTCAAAATTCGCGGGGGTCGACGAACAAGACGGTACCAGGCGCCGCCGGCGCCGCCCAGTCATCCTCCTCGTCGCTACCAGCATTGTCGTTCTTGTCGAGCCTCTTGATGCACCAGACGTCCTCGTCGCAGGAGAAGCGGCGCCAGCGGGGCACGGCGGCGGCCGCCGGATCATCCGGCGCGATGTCGGCCGCGACGACAGCGCAGGCCGGGTTCTTGCGAGCGACGTTGTGGGCGTGGTCGCAGAGCGAGCGGAGCAGCTCGGGGCCAACCGGGCCGGACATGCGGAGCCCGTAGAGGAGGTAGGCGCCGAACGGGCGGAAGATGTCGGGGATGGAGGGCACGCGCATCCACGGCGCAGCGTGGTCGAGCGCGCGGAGCACGGCGAGCGACGCGCGGAGCAGCGTCGGCGCGTCGCGCACGCGGAAGTGCATGGAGTGGGTGGAGTCCCACACGCTGAGCAAGGCGAATGACGGAGGCAGGGACGGGTCCGGGCTGCTCTCGACGGCCATGAACGTGCCGAGCGTGAGCTTGTGCGCGAGGAGCGCCGGCATGTCGGCGGGGAGGAACTCCGTGGCCTGAGGCGGGAGCAGGCGCGCGTAGGTCGCCGCGGCGAGCGCCGGCGGCAGCTGCAAGATGCGGTGCTCCCGCGGGACGGGCATGCTGTGTGCGTGCACCGGCCGGCCAAGGAACTCCGGCCGCCGGAACGGCACGTACCCGAACTGCCCCGTGAAGAGCGCCAGCGACGCTGCGTTCGACGACGTCGTCGCCATCGTCGCGTGCACCGCCCCGCGCGCCCGGCACCACTCCTCCGCCTGCTTCACCAGCTTCGTCGCGATCCCCAGCCGCCTGCAATTCGTAGAGCGCACAATTAACACCCGTTCATACCACGCATGCGGCAATGGTGGCGCAGGCTCGGGAACCGCACGCGAGTGGATTCCGGCCAACACGCCAGAATGGTGAGGACCCACACTTAGTACGCGCGATTAGGCAAGCATGGTAATGAAGTGAATCATCTCAAAAAGAAAAAAAAAACAAAGAAAAAAAAGTGAGCTGCTAAACCAAGAGCAAAGGAGGACGGCGGCAATACCTGTGAAAGGGACAGACTCTAAGGCCGAGGATGCAGGCCACCTGCACGTACGTCGGCGGTGGCGACGAGGGGTGCAGCTTCTCCAAGCTGGCGGAAGACAACGACGAGGGAGATGAAGAAGACGATGAGGGAGATGAAGAAGAAGAAGCCTTCTTGCCTCCGCTTCGGCTCACTATCCGGACGCAAGCCTTGATGAACCCGACAATCTCCTTGCCGTGCTCAGCAACCTGCGCGCATAATTCATCGATCAGGACCCCAAAAAATTACACGTCGCTGTCAATCCGTCATGCATGCACTACATAAATGCACTCCGCATGATCGAAACGGAACGCCAATATAATGAAGCTTGTTTGTTTGTTTGTTTGTTAATAGCGTGTTAATTAAGTACTCCTAGCTTGGTTCGTTAGCTCTGCACTCACAAGCATGATGTGATCCGGCGCGTGGCGGACCCTCGCCAGCGGGTCGCCGACCTGCTCGACGCAGAGCGACATAGCCTTCTTCCTCCTCCTCTTGTTCTTGCAACCGTTGTCGCCGTCGTCGTCGGCAGTACTGTCGCCGGAAAGGCCGACCTGGCAGCGACGCTCGAGGTCCTCTACCGCCGCCAGGTCCTTCTCTATGTCGCACTCCCTCACCCTCACCGCCAACTTCTCTGCATCCATCTCTCCCATGGAGTATGCCGGTAAGCTCAGGAGCTTCTCAGGAGCTTGCTCTAGATGGATCGATCAATCTCTCAACGATTATCTCAAGCAAGCTCTCTTCGCTGAAGCAACGACTGAGGTCAGCTCAAAGTGAGCTTGCTGTAGTGCCGCTGCTTCTGCGTCTCTACGACGAGATGGGGTGCAGGGGAATTTATACGCGCGGAGAGTTTGACAGGGAGAGACGAGGCCGGTGGAGGTTGTGTGGGGTCGGGAGAAAATCGTAATAATCTAATATTATGCGTGACGCAAAGAGGGAACATGAACAATGGCGGCTTTTGTGTAATCGCAATTCGCAACCCCCTCCTCTTGGATTTGATTACTAGGGGAGGGGTGATTTAACAACCGGGGGTTTAGTTTACATGCCGATTCTTTTGCTCCACAACTAACCTTTCTACTTAGCGGGCATAAACAATTTAAAATCAGGGAGAGTAATTGACGAAGCCATCAACATTGATCATAGTTTATTAAGAAGCTATATCATAGTTTAATAAAGTCTACCAGCACTTCTTAAAGAAGTAGGAACTCAATCAGAGTATAAGATCGTTGTTCTTAGCATTATTCACGTCAGTGCCACTGACTGATTTCGAAAGATACGCTGCTAAAGATACTGCTGGCTCCAGTTCTTCCTCTCCCAAATTCAGAAAGGTGCTCGCTAGTAATACTAGGAAACTAGCTCGTATAGTAGTTTCAACCACTATCACCGTGTGCAGTCTGTTCTTCAGTAAACGTCAGGTTGGTTTGTGGCTTTGAACTGCAGCTTTATTATGAAAAAAAAAATTAACTGCGTGCAAATTAGAAGTACTCTGTAATACAACGAGTGAAATACGGGGAAGCTCGCTTATCCTAATTTATTGTTACCACACTGACCTGCGATACTTCCTCCTGCCTTCTTGATCGGCGCTTAGTGTGGCTCTGAATCTTGTAATGCACACCAACCTGTCGCTGTTCATGTCGTCTGCCTCATAAATCATAATATAACAAGCAGCCACCTGAATCGAACAACATACTGACGAACAAGCTTCAATTTGTAAATACCGGATGTCGTGTCGCTACGTCGACAGGAATGCCCAGGATGTTTCTTTGACGACGCCCGCGAGCGGCATTTCACATGCGCCTGCGAAGAACTTGCTCGCCGAGTGCTCGGAGACCTTACGAAAGCGTTTTAGCTCGTAGTAACTGAATAATTATATTATGGATATATGCGAGTAAGTAATAACCCACTTCCACGGTCAAGACCTTTGAACAACAGCAAAACCCAACAAGAGGCAGACGTACGGCAGACCACGGAGCATGAGACCAGCGCAGATTGTTTAACAAAGCGACGGCATCTAGGCGCCATCGGAGCAGATTAAAGGGGGGCATGAACGCAAAAGTTGTGGCAAAGTGTGGAGTCAAACGTGGGTGCATGCAGACCAAAGCTTGTCAAGTGTTGGTAAGTGGACGTGCAGTAGTACACTAGGACGCGGATTAACTTTCACTGATTGCCGCGTTAATTACGTGCTGCGTGTTGGCATGCAGTTTGCCTGCATCACCATGCTTTTGACCTCGCGAGCTCGTTGCTCGTTGCTTGCACTGCTAAGCTCCTTTCCAACTGGTGGCAGGTGGCCTTGCTTGCTTGCTTGCTTGTGTCTCTTCCTCTAATCCTTGCTTTTTAGCTTAAACAAAAGAATGGATGTGTTAGTTTATTGAAGCATGCAAAGACATGGAAAGGACACGGTAGAAGGGTAGAGAGAGTTGGGGAGGAAGAAGCGGAGACCAGAGAGGGTTAGCTAGCTAGCGAGGGTCAAAAAGTATCTGTTTGTGTGATAGACGGAAATTGTAGGGTGTGCTGATTATTGATGTTACAGATTTGTTTATTGACACCGTCCCATGACTGATTAGTCAGTCAAATCTTGGCTTATTAGTACTGAATTCCTACTTGGGGAGTGCTAAACTTGCCAAAGTAATCGCTCAATCCCATAAAATTACTCCCAGTCCAATGCAGCAACTAGTGGACAGTTTACTACTAGTGCCCCTCGCAAATCATCACCAAATTGGACATTTTCTGTGAAACTGCTCGTTTGGATGTGAGGATATTCATGGAATCTCGGGCATTCAGGTCAATTTAGCTGCATTTGTCAAATGCAGGAGTAGGACCGGACTTGACAAGGTATGAACAAGCTAGCGTTCTTGTCTGATACTCCTACGTTAAATAATCTCATGTCGTACAGCCGAATTACACGCGCCAAATTTGAAATACATGGCGCTTTTGGACCTAAAGTTCTTTGTTCCTTTTGGAGCTAAATTACCTTAAAAAAATGCAGAAATTTTTTTTCTTCTTCCCTTGTTTGACGTTCTTTGTTCCAATAAGACGTCCTTTAAAATGTAGGATTTTTGCAAAAATCTCACAGAAAAATGGGGGGAGGTAAGAAGCCTTGCTACGGCCATTACATATGATAAAAAAATTAAACCAAGGTACCTCGAACTTTTTTAAAATAAATTATACACCACGATGGTTATGCTATAAGTCCGATTCAGTTTTCCAACCTATATACAATTCACTGATCCAGCCACGAGTCACCCCCGCTTTTCCTTGCAGTACACATGGGCCTAGTCCCATACTCTCATGTAATTAAGCAGCGTTTTTTCAGCAATCTGAATCTAAATCAAACAAAAGACAAAAAAAGACAATGATATTGCATAATGGTGTACACGATCTGCTTAATTACCACGTCCGTCAATTAGGTGCATGCATGCACACTATTGAGTTGCATGCACCAATTAGTTGACTCCAAGCGTTTAAACTGATGAAAAAAGGTGAGCAATTCATTTATACTCTAACACTCTTTCTTGAGTGCAGCTTTCGTAGACGCAAACATGAAATAAAAGTAGGCTACAATTTATTGTAATAAATCATGCATGCCAGGATTCGAACTCGAGATCTCTGTTTCTGATATTATATTGAGTTGTATGCACCAATCAGTTGACCTCAAAATCTTAAGCTGATGAGAAAAAGTGAGTAATTCACTTATACTCTAATACTTTCTCTCACGTGCAACTCTCGTAGACGTAAACATAGAATAAAAATATGCTACAATTTATTTTAATAAATTGCGTCCGACAAAATTCAAACTTGAGACCTCTGACTCTAATACTTATATTGCACAACCACTAATTAATCCAAAAACTTAAGTTAACAGAGAAAAAATGAGCAATTCACCTCTACTCTAATACACACATCATGTTTAGACTTCGATTCGCGTCCCTCGCTCCGTGACCAGCTGCTACGCTACGGACCGGCGGTGCGTGGGTGCAACCGGTCCAAGCATGTTCATCAAGCCTCTTGTCAAGATGCCAGAGAGGCTTTTGCATGCTATAGCACGCAGTCCTAGCAACCCAGAGCCCAGCTTCACGTGCATGCATGCCTTGTCATTCATCTCATCAGCGCCAGGTGTTGTATTTGGCCGACGTGACTTGAGATTGAGAGCGCCACGTCTCCACGGCTGCAAGCCACTTGGCGTAGGAGCACTCCGTACGTGACAAAACACGTAGGAGTACTACCCCTACTGTACACATGCATGTGGTCATATGCTTTTGCCGTACCAGACGAGCGAGGCTATGCCGCCCTCTCAATCGATCGCTCACTAGGGTTCTGCCATGCTGGCGGCCGTTCGCTGACGTGCCTCACGACCATGAAGACACGTAAACTACTGTTATCTAACGACAGCTAAATATTCTTGCAAGACACCACATAAAGCTAGGAGTAGTAATCAATCGGTAGTGCTAGTGTGCTACGGAGTACAAGTAGCGTGCGCGCAGAAATGGAGCGACGGCCTCGCGCAATGTGGGGGCGCGGCATGCATGCTTGCATTGGCGCGCGGGAGCATCACGGTTGCGGGCGGGCAGCCCAGCTCCGGTGGCCAGCTCCTTTAGCTGCTTTTGATGGCGCGCGGAGCCCGGCCGGCATGGAGCAGGCACGTACCCGATCGATGGGACGTACCGTACGCCCGTCTAATCGCGGTGGCCGGGCCTGCGCCCAGGATTCCCACCACTGGTCCGTCCGCGCCACCGCGGTCGCCGGACCCGACGACGGACGGCCGAGCTCCGCCTTTTCTTTTTCGCCGTTAATTGTTTATCGGTGCCGATCGATCGAGACGGCAGAAAGCGCGGGGGCTTTTTGACGGCCACCTTCGTCGTTCGTTCCACGCGCATCGGCCTTCCCGCGCCACCACCTCTGGGTTTGCATATTCGCCTCGCGTCTTTAGGCTTAACCGAGTAGCTAGCCTACCCCGGGGACCAGCCGCGGACGGAGGAGCAGCTAGCCTAGCTTTCTTTCTCCAGCGAATCCCTCGAGCTCCGCCGTGGAGCTCGCACGCAGTTTCTTATTCGAGTAGTGCAGCTGCGCGCAGCGCGCCTTGAAAAGGCAACATTGCCAACAATGAAGAGGTAAAAAGGCGTTCGATCGCGTCTATCGACGGCGGCGATGGTAACGAAGGCGCGCGGGAACAGTAACCTTCATCAGTCGGCCGGCCTGGGCCTTGGCCTTGGCGGTCGGTCAAAAACGGTGGACCTACAAGTACTGAAACGATGCATGCAATGCCACTGCAGGTCTGGAAGTACTGAGTACGTGGTACAGTAGCATGAGCCAAGCAGAACGTGACAGTTCCTTCCTGACAGTGACACCCTCCATGTCGCAAACACTTAAAACTCCTCCTCCGGCCTCACGCTTGCATCAACAACAGTGACACCGACGCGATAAGGCGGTGGTGGTGTCAGCCACAGTACCGCACGTCTTTCTTGAAGCGAGGATCGAGTTGTACAGTGAGTACGTGAACGAGTGGACCAATGAGTGGCTTCAGTGTAAAACTGTCGTAACCCATTTCTGGGTATTCTCGTCTACGTGCACCGTATCAGTAGTTGATACGTACGAAATATTTACGAAATATTGTGGATACATAATATATACCATAAAATTATATATATTGTTCCAGATATTTGAGATATACAATCAAAGCTTACATTACAAACTCTTGAGTAGTGCAAAACATCCTCGGTCAATCATTACATAAATAGCGAAAGCATGAGACCAAAAGCTACGTCACAGACAACTTACGCGAAGAACAGGTTCTACTCATCGCCTTCAAGCGGGACGTCATCTTCCTCTTCATCTGAACGATTGCCGTAAGAGTGAGTACAAATTACTCAACAAGTTCCAACCCGGAGGGGTTATATTCATACACATGGCCATCAAAGATAGGCTAGAGTTTTTGTTTAGCGAAAGCTAATTTTATGCAAGGTAACTACAGATCAGGATTTTTCAAAGCAGAGGGTATGGTAATTCTACACTAGTCAATATTTTAGTGGTGGCCCTGCGGGAGAAGTCATTTTTTCCGTTAGTTCCCAAATTTTAACTGGATGGGCCTCTAATATCCCAATCAGACACTTTCCCAAAACATGGGCACTTACACCCACTCACAAGTACTTCAAAGAGATAGACAAAACTAATTAAAGTGAGCCCAAGCTGTAGCGTGCCAATACCATGACAACGGCCGGTCCGGATGGATTTATACACTCTGCAGAGGTTGTACACTTTACCCACAGGCTATGCTTCTCTTGATCAACAGAGTCACGTAACGCACACCTTCTACGCACTAAGGTATCCATAAGGTCCCCTCAAAATGCTAATAGGGGTCATCACTCGAGAGTAAACACGATGACGCGATAGCATGTTCCCGTGACTCCCTGGACGCCCGCACGGTTTGAGTCATTACCAAGTACCCAGGAGCTATGCCATGGGTTGTACAATTCCCTATGGCGCGGGCCATTGCTGTAATCGTAGACCAGGCAGCGAGTTATCTCACGCCCACTTCCTGCGACTTGTGTACCAACCAACCGCCTTAGGGGCCACATGGATACTAAAGGGTGAGGGTGAGTCCTTCCCAAGAACAATGGTTCTGTGGTTGCACGTAAACACTACATTGAGATCCGATGAACCGGTCCTTATATGGCAGGGGCGACGCTCGTCCACGACAGGTGGACTAGTCCGAAGCCTAACATCGACACACAGGCACATACCACTAGGAGCCCGCCCCACGGCCGAGTTTTCAAAATTCCATCTTATTACCGAACACAGTTTTCACTAGTCACTCAGTCCCACAAAGTTTACTCACACCACCAAACCTTATTTAACACGTTTGATAAAGATGGTGCATATATAATGTAATGAAGCATAGCTTCACGAAGGGAGGGGGATCTTAAGCGTTCTAGTAATCAAGGTGACCATCCGACCTTTAAAGAATTAAGGACGGAGTCCCTATGGTTAACAAGCTATAGTAAACAACCATGTTAGCAAGATAGTATTCACACTTAGTAAAAATATAGAACCATCCTAAATGTAAATACTCTAGTAACAAGTAGGTTGACTTCTACACAATGGTTTTAACATAAATAACGTAATTATGCAAGCATAAATGGTCCTATAGGAGCATAGCAAATATTAGGATCGATATGGTCAAAGGGTTAGAACTTACCTTCGTAGACGTCCTCGAGCTCCTCCTTGTATTCCGGGTCGTCGGCCTCCTCGTTTCCGAACGTTTCGTTGTCTACACGGTAAAAGAGAAACAAAACGTAACTATGACGAAGATAAAAGCGATCAAATGAAGAATCGAATAAATCTCGGAGTAAAAGAAAGGGCTCGGAGTCTTGGTTCTAATGACGCAGAAATTTCGATGAACGGAGGTGTTACGTGAAAATAGCGTTTAATACAAGTGTGGGGATCTTTTTTGTAATTTCCTAAGAAGTGGAGGGGCCTAAGTGCAAAATTGCAGTGGTGCTGGGTTTGGTAGATAATTTTCATAATGTAGGGGTGTTCCTAGAAAAATAAAAAATTTTCGAGATTTTTAGGAATTTATTTGGAGTTAAAATGGGTTGTGAGTAAATTTTCGTGTACAAAGACTAGGTGCTCCTAGCATTTAACTATGTGAGACTGACCGGTGGACCCTGGGGTCCACTGTTCGCACGGCACTGGCTGTGACTGGCAGGTGGGCCGCGGTGGGGCCCACCTGCCAGCAGTGCTGCGGCGCGGCCTGG
>BCLF01000008.1:1690809-1704655 GCA_001602275.1 Zoysia japonica | reverse complement strand
CGGCGCGAGGAAGATGAAGGCCGACTGGGCCGGGTGCTGCTGGGCTGGGGCGCCGGCCCAGCGGTAGTCTCCCCTCCCCTTTTTTTTTGGCTTGGGCTGGAAGTGAGGGAAAGACTAGCCCAATGGGCTTTGGCGGAAGGAGTAATAAAATTCAAAATCCAATTTCAACTCAATTTAATTCGAAAAGATTCACAAAAATTCAGATAAAAATTCAGAGTAATTCAAATAAGTCAACTTCAAAAGAATTCCAGTACTTGACACATTTATTTTTAGAAATTTCCAATATTTATAATATTTTATCTTAATGTGAATTTCCCTTTTTTCTTTTTTTTTCTTTTTTAAGATGAGAAAAAGTTTTCTACTAAAATTCTTTAAGAGGATTTTACTTTGATTTAATTTTGAGAGTGTCACAAAAACTTGGCATTGATCCGTCCGCGGCAGGTCCTTCCCGTCCCTGGCGTTCGGCGGTTACTACCTCAACTGTAGCCGCGTTCAATCTTATCGTCGCCATGAAATGAAGTCGGCTCGACCGCTTTTCTCGCGGCCCCGCCGGCCGGCCGGCCGGAGCCCTCTGCCGCCGCTGACACCCCGCGCAGAGGCCACTTGCGTCGTCCGCCCGTCCGCCGGACACTGCACGAATTCACCTTCACGCGCCCTTGCCGACTGCCGACTCGCCCGTGCCCGTGTCCTTTCCGCTCTCGCTCGCTCGCTCAGCCTGCGGCGACGACATCTGAGCGGACGCGTGCGGCGCCGTGCATGTACTTGCGCCAGGAGGGGTACGTGTGACACGCCCCGTCTCGGTCTTTTTTGCCGCAAAGGTGCTGGGTACAGTAAGCCACATTTAGGCTACTGTAGCATGCGTACGTGTGTGCGTTCACATTTGGATTACTGTGCACGTGTGGTACGGAGTACCTCATTTGGGAAAGATTCGGCAGTCTCTGCTGCTGCTGTGCTACGAATACTAGTACGTACATGCTCCAGATTTTTGCCGGCGGCTAGAGTAGATACTACTACTAGGAGCAAATCACTTCTGGAAGCACAAATGGTACTAGAAAAACTCCAGGAAGTCCAGCTTCGACATGGTGCCGCAGATCGATAACAGTTCTTGTACTAACTAATAGCATCTCCGGTGCAAGCCATCGTGTGGCGGCTGAAGCATCCACTAAGGTTTCCGACATTGGGACCGACAAGAGATCCCGGTTCCATCTCTGGTACAGGCTACAGCTTACGAGTACTCGTTCACAGTTATAAATCATTTTAACTTTTAAAATTTATTCTTTAATATATGTCATTCTCATTCTTAAATACATATTTTTTTAATACACTTTTTCTTACTAATAAATCTTTATCTTTATCTATTTCCTCTTCTTTTTAGCTCATTATACTTTTTTACTTCTCATTAATTCTTATACCCAAACTAGAATGAACGGAGTACTAGAGTAGGACTAATATGCAGGAATATAGTGATCGTCTGTGTCTTTAATACAAACTGAAACATGTGGCAAACGAATGTGGGAGCGACATGCATGCATGTTTACTGTGCTTCTTCCACGCATGATCTCACACTCACACATCGCCTCGTGAAGTGAGTACTGTGCCGGTCCTATCTTGTCTTCCACACTTTTTCCGGGCACAGTAAGCAACAGTATATGAACACGACCGGTCGACACAGAAGCTAAGCTCAGGTGAGTGACTGCAAGCTGGCAGCAACCAGACGCCGCCCTAGCTGGAGGAGGGGATATGGTATCAAATCATGCCGAGAAAAGCTTCCATGTTTGACCAGTTTGTCACGACACATTGACACTTTGCATGTTATTGCATGCATGCATGCACAACTGTAGGAGTACTTAACTTTTGTGGAGCTCACCCGTCAGAGGACAGCTCGCGGTTGGCCATTTCCGATTTGGGCGTTTCCATGCTCACTTGCTTGGGCGTAAACTTTCTGACTGCTTCTAGACCTGGCAGAGAATTTTTTTTACTTGGATGCTCTTGTAATGTTAGTGCTTTTACACAGAGAGAGAGAGAGAGAGCTGTCGAACGTGCTTCCGTGTGGGTACCCATGCGTGATAAGATCATAAGAGACCTTGTGGTTGATTACGACGAACTAGAGCCGGAGTGGATCTGATTCCAGACCAAGGCGCAGGCAGTACAGTACGAGCAGAATTTCTTACCGAGGTAACAGTGTTTGAACATGATCGGCCGACGTGATGGACAGAGGCAAGCTCAGGTGAGTGGGGCTGCAGGAAGACGCCCAGCTGGATCGGGCAAATCTAAGCAAAAAGCCTTCTGTGTTTGACCAGTTTGTCACTACACATGCAAGCACAGCCCGTGAGCCTCATGGAGACTCCGAAATTGTTTTTTTTTTCGAGAGAGAAAAGAGAGGTGTCAGGGGCGGGCATTTGCCTGAAAAAAAATCTCCATACCTTATGCATTTGTCAGTGCCAATGGAGATGCTTATTTTATGGAGTATCTAAACTAAGTACTACATCCGTTCTAAAATATAAGCAAATCTAGTTTTGGATAAAGTCAAAATTTTCTAACTTTTACTTAATAATATTTAGAAAATTACATAATTTTTAATATAAAATATACTTTTTATGAAAGTTTATTTTACGATAAATCTAAAAAATATAATTTTTATATAATAAAACATCATTAATTTTTTATTATTAATAGTCAAAGTAATAAAAGTTTAACTTTGACTAATCCTAAAAATGCTTACATTTTAGAACGGAGCAGTACTGCTATCTCTAGCTTTATCCCGCATAAGAAACTGTATCTCCAAGTATTTTTATCGTCAAAACTAAGTACTGTGGTTTTATTATTCGCACTATATTCTCTTCATCCTAAAGTTATTATCACCAGCTAATTCAAGTTTAAACTAGTGACAAACAATTTTAGGTACGTATCATGAAAAGCTAGACAGTAATAGCACATCCAATATTTTTTTATTGGAGCACATCCAATATTACCACAAAGGTTCAATGATACTACTAGTACTATCAATATAATTTCCGGTTCCTGATTGACGATATTAGAAAAATAAAACTTTGTTAGCTAAAAGATTGAATAACCCAAATTGTTGCTCTTCTTAGTATTTTTGTGAAATGCACATAAATTACATTGGTGAAAATGCAGCCACTCAAATTGCTTGTGCTGCCTTACTGGTAATCCCCCTGGTTGGCTAGCTACCTCCCAAGCTAATCATGCGCCAGAGAGTAATCTACACTTAACCAGCATGCTGACAAGTGGTATTCCAAATGCAAACTACTGATCGTCGGCGATCACCTGAAGGGCTGAAGTGTGACCTTCCGCATACCTGTCGTCTTCTTCCACCTTCGCGCGGCTTCACCAGCCGCGCCATCACCACGCATGTCGAACTCAAGACTCTGAGGGCGCCGGAACGACCACCGCACGAAACAATGGCTCATCGCCGGAGCCATCGATCCATGCCCAATCCATATCTTACAGTGGAGCTAATCAACGTACAGCAGCAGCCGAACGGAGAGAATCTGGCGAAAGAACCACTGGATCGCCGAGCCAATCACTCCACGAAACATGGTTCGCCCCAGGTACTGGACGGCCGGAGTACGCAGAAAGCCAACGCAAGTAACAGTGCATGCTCCTCTCCAAACCACCCATTAAATAAACAAAGGGGCTTTGCAGCTGCACGCAGGATTATTATAACAGATCGCCGGCCCGTCGTGATCTATAGCCTTAATATTAGCTCTGATCCCCTTTCGTTCTCACACACAAGCTACTATACGTTGCAGTACAAAATTTAGGCAGGTTAATCAAGTAATTAACGTCCCCAAAGAAAAAGGTGCACGACTTTAGCATCGCACGGAAAAAACTATATTACCAGCTGGTACTGATAAAGCCGTGCATGCGCGCGTTATGGATTATTGGCTCCGTAGCAATGCCGAGAGTACGTACGTGTCCGCCCATCTTTAGCTCGGCATCAGCTCTCGACCTACCGCGTCAAGATACGTGTCCAGCCAATTTGCAAATTTAGTAATTAATGTGCGTCGACCGATCATGGCTGCACTAAGCTCGCTCACATCACCGATTAGCTCAGACTCATGAGCAAGGGTTCTGGATAAAGAAGAGAGCACGGAGTTGAGGGCGTAAGGCTGCATCTCAAAAGGGCCAAATTTTAAAGGGCACGCCATTGGGGTATCTTGTTTTGTTTGGGTTCAAAGGCTAGCTAGCCTAACCATTGACGAGAAGAGAATCGATCACACGTCCATTTGGCGTAACTTAGTTCTCGATCGGTCTTTTCCGGATTGCATTTACTTAATTTATGCTAAAAAGGGCATCGACAGAATGCATGAGACTTGGCTTAGAGAGATCCATGAGGAAATTAAAAGGTGGTGAAAGCGAAGGCTGTGGATGTCTGGCTAGCAGAATTTCGGCAAAAAGTCTGGATACTATAGAATTTGTTGATGTTGAGCACCTGGTATTTCTTGTTATATATAGAACTCATCTCTAAAATGCCTCTCTTCAAAAGGAACGATGCAAGGACATGAGCAGTTTATATTTAATTATATACTTCATGTGTAAGATTTGTATATGTGTTTTTTCAAAAGAAAAAAAAAAGATGAGGGAAGGAAGTTGTAACTACTGCTAGGTTATGCTTGGGATGTGCATGCCTTCTTGAAAACAATTTCATGCGTGCTCAATACTCCTACAGAAGAATCTTGTGTGGGTATGAAAAGGATACCTATGCCTAGCTACGTGCCTAGCTCTCCTTTGCTTGCATGCTTCCATGTGCTTGCTCAAGCGTGCTTGTTTAGAAAATACCCCCTCGTGGAAGATGGATAAGGACTCCGATCCTTAGGGGTTAGTTACCAGCTAATTTTTTTTTACAATGATTAGCTGATGATCGTCCTGGTTAGTAGTACTTTGATGGCATGCTTAGCGCGTAATTCGAAACAATAACCGTGGAAGCAAAGATCGATGGAAAGCAAGGCGTGCAAGCAAATCTCCTGCAACGCTATTCTTTTTCTCTTGAAGACGCTCTCACACGCTGCTAGTTTTTGAACGCATGGTGCAGTAGGAAAGAGATCCTTGTGGATAAGCTCTCGAGCTTTTGTCGTGCATGTTGGTACCCATCATTGGTATTGCATTCGTACAGGTAAAAAATAGTTCCAACCAGCACAGAAGAGCGCTTCTTTTGCTGAACATGAACACATATCGTTTCAATTTTTTTTAATTGGAAATAAATACAATTTTACATTCGACGTGTCATGTAAATACATATTTTTTATGAAGAACCCGACGTGACATGTGGTAGGTACTGTACGACAATAGAACAGAGAAATTTTAATTTGTCCATGAGAAGAAAAGCGGCCCAGCCCAGCGAACCTTGTTTTTGTTGGCCACCCAGCTAACCTTTATGTGGTTGTGAGAGGCGGCCTTTTCAGTTTCATGAAGGACCGGCTCGGCCCAGTTTCACGGGTAAACTCCAGAGCCCATGGATTCTCAATGCGACGCCGAATAGGGCCGTACCACCGCCGTCGCGCTCCGCCCCTTGAACACGATCAGTGACTTGGAACAGAACATCGCACCACTTTCCCGCCGGCGTGCTGCCAACCCCGCACCGAAGCACTGCGGAATTGCGCGTCATGACGCGGACCATCCCATTACCACCCCCCAATAATCCAAGATGATCTGGCGAACGCACGAAAGCCGGCATAGTTTTCCCGGATCCACGAGGCTTGTTAGCAGGCAGCTGTGCGTGCAAGAGCCAACAGGAACCCGGCTTATCGCGGACAGAAAATGTTGGTGTCCCATGACCGCCTGCGCTCAGCGCCGTCGTGGCATGTGCGCACCTGTTTCTCGGGGAATCGTATGGAGAGCGACGCGCTCGCGTCTCCACTGACGCTCCAATATCTTGCCTTCTCTGTGCAGCCGTGACAACGCCATCAGCGTACGGAAATTGCCGTGGATGTGTGGCACACGGGCGCAAATGCAAGCGCCCTGCTAATTCTTGTCTCGCGGCCGCAGCACAAAACCATCCAGCTGTTAAGGTTTTCATTACTACTGTTACCGGTGTTTCAGCGAGCGATAAATTTAGGATGCATCTGACACCGTTACAAATTTATTAAGAAACATAAGCGTTTTAATTTTCCTCGAGTGTCATTTCTCGGTCTAAATCAAAATCATCCTGTAAAATTGTCTGATGCATTTGATAAATTTGTTTTTGATTCAATTAAAATAAGAAAGAAGTGAATCAGAATCACTTCTAGTGTAAATGGAGAAACATTTCATGTGATTTTAATTCGAATCACTTGTAAAAAATATCGTTTGATTGAGATTCAAATGATTTACATTCGAAACACTTGTGAAAAACATCATTTGGTTGAGATTCAAATGATTCACATCTAAATCTAAAACGTTTCTTTTATCGAAATGCACTTTTAGTTCATTGCAACATCTGCTACAGTATCAAAGGAGAGAGTCCTAATCTTTCCAAGTATTTAAGCGCTGAAGCTTGACCAAGTTGCAACTTGGAAGGACCGTAGCGTAACGAGGTTAGCCAGTGCTCGTAGGACGGGTACTACTCGAGTGTTTGGTTCAAGTTTGCTTCAGCTTGGTGATTCGTGCCCACCTTGGGCCCCACGTCCGGACCTTTCAACCTCCGGAATCCTCGATCCCGTGGCCCCGGCAAGTACGCGAGGCGAGGGGCGCACCGGCGACCTAGGGGCTCATGGCCCACGTGCAGTGTCTGACCAAAACCCCGTGCCACGCCCAAGGAGGACACTCGTCAAATCCAAGCAAAGGCCACTCCGGCCGGCGAGCGACGACTTCCCCCTTCCCTTCCTCCTCCCCTCCTCCTCTCCTCCCTCCCTGCGCCTGCGCGCTCCGGACCCTCGCCACCCATGGCGACGACCTACCCGGCGCTCCTCTTCGCCGCGGTCGTCCTCCTCGCCGGCGCCGGCGCGGCGCGCGGGTTCTACCTCCCCGGCGTCGCCCCTGCGGACTTCCGCAAGGTTGGTTCATTGGTTATTCCCTGCCTGTCCCTTTTGCATTCCTTTCCCGGTTGGGTCGGGTTTGGTGCGTGACCTCGGCGAGTCCTCACGCTCTGGAGCTACGCGGAACTGGTTTGGTTGCAGAAGGACCTGCTCTCCGTGAAGGTGAACCAGCTGAGCTCCATCAAGACGCAGCTGCCCTACTCCTACTACTCCCTTCCCTTCTGCAGGCCGGAGATCATCGTAGACAGCGCCGAGAACCTCGGCGAGGTCCTCCGCGGCGACCGCATCGAGAACTCGCTTTATGTGGTAAGTACACCTAGCTGCACAGTCTGGCTAATGGAATAAAGGATCGCTTGTGTAGTATAGTATGTTTGAGACCGTCAAATCGGTGCTTTTGTGACGATTCAGTTGTGGTTGCAATTGTGACGATTCAGTTGTGGTTGCAATGCAGTTCGAGATGATGGAGCCTAGGCTGTGCCAGATCGTGTGCAAGGTGGTTCTGAGCCAAGACGACGCGAAGGATTTGAAGGAGAAAATCGACGATGAGTACCGCATAAACATGTGAGACACTGCTTGATGTGTGCATGAATAGAGACTCAGAAATCATTCCATCTGATTCTGATGTGAGAATTGATCTCTGCTCTTGTGGCTTGCAGGATTCTCGACAACCTTCCAGTCGTCGTACCGATTAAGAGATTGGATCAGGAGGGGCCTGTTGTCTATCAACACGGGGTGCATATCGGCGTCAAGGGCCAGTATTCTGGGGTGGGTTGATCTGCTAGCTACCTGGGTAAATTCATAATTCAGCTTGTGACAAATTTCATATCGGAAAATCTTGAATGCAGAGCAAGGATGAGCATCATTTTATCCACAACCACTTCAGCTTCCTGGTCAAGTATCACAAGGATACAAACACTGATCTTGCTAGGATTGTGGGCTTTGAAGTTAAGCCATACAGGTTCTGTATTCATGCCTCAAATTGAAGTTGTTTTTGAGGATTTCTGTTGTTATGCACTCTGTCACTTTGTATCTATGTTGATTGTATCTGCTGCAGTGTTAAGCATGAATACGATGGTGAGTGGAAAGGGACCGGAACACACCTTAAAACATGTGATCCACATTCACGGCGTCTAGTTGCCGACTCTGATTCGCCTCAAGAAGTAGAGGCCAACAAGGAGATCATTTTTACCTATGATGTTAACTTTGAGGTACTACAGTTTTAAATAAATTGAGATTATCCTACCTCCATTCCAATGAAACAGAGGTTCAAAAGTAGTACATCATGTTCAGAACAGGGATTAAGAAAAACCAAGCATTCCCCAAAATACTTCCATTCTTCAGTTATTCTGCATTTCTACTTCTAGGTAGATGCTCTGATTTTTTTTCCAATAAGCATAAAATCTACTAAGCTCAATTTCATGTGCTATATTGGCAGGAAAGTGATATCAAGTGGGCATCTCGCTGGGACACCTACCTTCTGATGACAGACGATCAAATTCATTGGTTTTCAATTATCAATTCTCTGATGATAGTCCTCTTCCTATCTGGGATGGTTGCCATGATCATGCTCCGAACACTGTACCGTGACATTTCCAAGTACAACCAGCTAGAGAATCAGGAGGACGCCCAGGAGGAGACAGGGTGGAAGCTTGTCCATGGAGATGTATTCAGGCCTCCGGTCAATCCAGACCTGCTTTGTGTTTATGTTGGCACAGGCGTGCAGTTCTTTGGGATGCTGCTTGTGACATTGTTGTTCGCCATCCTTGGCCTCCTCTCCCCGTCAAACCGGGGAGGGCTCATGACTGCTATGCTTCTCCTCTGGGTCTTCATGGGCCTGTTTGCAGGTTACTCCTCCTCACGCCTCTACAAGATGTTTAGAGGCTCAGAGTGGAAGAATGTAACCATCAAGACGGCCTTGATGTTCCCTGGCGTCGCGTTTGCAATATTCTTCGTCCTGAATGCCCTCATCTGGGGCGAAAAATCCTCAGGTGCTGTGCCATTCACCACTATGTTTGCACTGGTTCTCCTCTGGTTTGGCATCTCCGTACCGCTGGTCTTTGTCGGCAGCTACCTCGGGTTCAAGAAGCCTGCGATGGAGGACCCAGTGAGGACGAACAAGATACCGCGGCCGATACCGGAGCAACCATGGTACATGAACCCAGTTGTCTCGGTACTGATTGGAGGCATCCTCCCCTTCGGAGCCGTGTTCATTGAGCTCTTCTTCATCCTGACGTCAATCTGGCTGCACCAATTCTACTACATCTTCGGATTCCTGTTCCTCGTCTTTGTCATCCTGATCCTGACCTGTGCCGAGATCACCATTGTGCTCTGCTACTTCCAGCTCTGTGGCGAAGACTACCAGTGGTGGTGGAGGTCCTATCTGACGTCTGGTTCGTCGGCACTGTACCTCTTCTTGTATGCCACTTTCTATTTCTTCACCAAGCTGGACATCACAAAGGCCGTCTCCGGCGTGCTCTACTTCGGGTACATGCTCATCGCCTCATACTCTTTCTTCGTGCTCACCGGCACCATCGGGTTCTATGCCTGCTTCTGGTTCACCAGGCTCATCTATTCTTCGGTCAAGATCGACTAGAAACGCAACAGGCCTCATTGGAGAGTTGCATTACTGTACTGTCGGTTTGAGAATAGTAGGAAAAGGAGCATTACAAGTTCAGAACGTAGTACGCATAAGCTTATACAATGTGAAAAAATAGGCTGTTCGAGGGTATGCATGATTGTGCTTTTGATATCAGTATCTAGGTGCATGTTTACCATTACATAGGTACAGTCCAATGATTTGACAATTTAACCATGTTTTCAGTGGTTGAATACTGAATGATCAGTATGTATCATTAATCCTCGTACTGTTGTAATTCTACTATTTTATCCAAAAAAAATAAAGTTCTACACTATATCATCGCTCGACAGTTGACGGGTATGAAAAAAAAAGTGGAGATTTTCTTCAGGAAGTTCATGTCATTTCACTGCTTGGAAGACAACACAGAAGCAAACCACAGGAAGTTTTTACATATCAAACACAGCACCCTGTAAAGGGCAACAGGATATTATTAGACCCTTGTTAAGAACTTGAGCTAGCCCATCGGCGACCTCCTTGAGCAGCGACGGCAGATTGCTCTAAGCCCGGCGAGCCAGCTGGCCGTCCCTGTTCTTCGGAGTAGTCCCGAACATGAAGTAGCTGAGGGCACCGACAAAGGAGGCCGCCGACGGCCAGTGTCGTCGGGCTGTAGCGCCGCAGCGGGTTCGATGGTTGCGATGATGCCGACGTCGTCGCGCGCTTTAGTGGATCGTCAGCGATGGACGCCCACGCTTTCATCTTCTCCGGCAACATGACGGACGATGCTCCTCCCGATTGACGCTTATCTCCACGTTTCAGTTCCTGCTAGGCAGCTGTTGTTGCTCTCTGGCTGCATGCGCTCACAGCGTTGCACGGTGCGAGAAGCAAACTTTATGGAGGCAGGTTAAGCGGTCAGGGACATGCGCCGGGTGACACGTGGGTGCTTGACCCGACTTCGTGTCACTTGCACATAGCTGGACTCAGGCGCAGGCCATCTAGAATTCTAGATGCACGTCTGTCTCAGGGATGAAGGCGCGAACAAAGAGCCTACTCCGAGAGTAGTTTCCAAATGGGAGAACCCAATACGTACTCCAGGAACGAAGGGGCGCAAAGGCACTACAGTACAACAAGTCCCAAACGCAGAACTGCTTAATTTTATTTTTATATAAGCTACAATACCACCTTGTACAGCACAGGTATCGTGTAAATACATTTTCTTTTGAATTCTAATAGGCATGCCGCAAGCCTCAAAGAATGGTAATTTACACGGCAGAAATTCAGGGTTCTGATCAAGTACCTCAACAAATCAGAACGTTGAGAGACGATCAAGTCGATTCACTGGTCCTTTGGGAGGTACTCCGTAGGAGTATATATTACTCTATAGAGGCATCAGTCTCTTGTACTTGAAGAACCAAAGGAAGAAACCGAAGATTAACGCGCCGGCAACTCCAGTAACAACGAGGACCCACTGAAATGCATTCTGTATGCTGAAGATTGAAGTTTCGAAGTTCATCCCAAATATCCCGGCAACCACTCCAAAAATAGCGACAACAAATGTTGCAGTTGTTAACAGCAGCTCAAACTGAATTAGCTGGTTCCGCACATTATCCTGAGAGCACATCAATTTCATAGGAAATCAGTTTGTACTGAGGAGTGTGAGAAGTGTACTCCCTCCGTTCTTTAATTGTTGTCGCCGTTGTCTTCTAATTTCAACTTTGACCATTCGTTTTATTCAAAAAAATTTAATAAATATTCTATATTTTGTTATAATTTGATTTATCATTAGAGCTATTTGAATTACAACTTAAAATTTTTCACATTTAAACTAATTTTTTGAATAAGACGAATGGTCAAAGTTAAAATTAAATGTCAACGGCGACATAAATTTAAGAAAGGTATGGAATATGTTACTGTACCAGCTGAATGTTGATAAAATCTTCAGTGTCATCGATATATTCTTTGAGCTGAAACAAGGAAAACAGGTCAGATCCGTCAAATACAACTACTGAAAATAACAGATATTTGAAGATATGTGGTGGTTGTGGCTAATTACCGATGTCAGCTTATTAAGAGTGCTGTCAATGACAACGAAATATGCTTCAAGTAGCATCTCCAGCTCTTGGATATGTTCTGTAGCTGTGTTATCTGAGCTCTTCACACTGTCATGTCTACTTCTACAGAAGCTGAAAGCCTTCTCTAGCTTCCGTGATTCTGTGGGTGACGAGACCGGGGATACAGGAGCTGAAACAGATGCCCCGGCAGCTGCTGGATTGTATCCCAACAAAGACTGCTCAGCATAGAAAGATGATTCTGTTCTCAACTTTTTCTCTGTGAGATACATCTCAGCCATATCACCATCATCATCCATTAACTGTTCTATTTCATCCCTGACCTATTGGAAAGAAAAAGAATAATTAGAGACTTGGTCAAAACTAATATCCAAAATTAGGATGTGGCTTACCTTCTGAACTCTCCTGGTCAAAGCAACTAATCGACTTTTTAATCGCCGGACACGCTCCAAATTTAAAGTACTGATTTTTGACGTCAGTTCATCTAACAAAGGATATGCCTCAATTTCCAATTCTGCAGCCTGAACCAAAGAAGATAAATACACATTTACACATATGCTCCTGCATCTTCAAATTTTGTTGATGAGATTAACATCATTTTACGCAAAAAAAAAAAGATATGCACAAACACTTCTGTCAAGGGCTGCTTCAATCAAATAGACATAAATGCATATATGAGAAGTCCAATAGTTAGAAAACGTATTGATAGCAAAAACTCCATTTATACCATCATGTCAGCCAATGAACCAAAAAATTGTGTTGACAGCAATATCCTTGAAACGAAGCAACTCATTTCAATTATATGTAGGAATGCTTCATCGCAAAGGTTGAAGTGTATAAATATGACATATTACTCCATTGTCTATTCTGCTAAGGATAATTGAGTACCAACAAAGCAAAGCATATATGATCATCAGTCATTAATGTACTGGTTACAAGGGAGAGGATGCATAAAAACTTCTCGGGGAAGGAAAAAAAACAGCACAACAAGTTGCTGAGTTTTAACGTTAATGCTGTGTTGTATGTCTTTTTGATTTTAACTGCAGATTGTCTATCTTTTAGACAGTCAACAACTATCCTACCTCATGGCATCAATATATTGATCCCAGATTACCGCAATCGACCAAACTTTTGCACATCTAATGAGGAATGAAAATAAATCCTGGCCTATTCAGACATTTATACAAACTAAATCATTTATAAGCCGATTTATTGTTGTCAATTTTAGTTCTAGTTTTTAAGTTCAAAATCAGAGAGAGAGACTATTACTAACAATAACAGCAGCATTTAGCTGATGCAAGCTGGTTTTTCAAACCTTAGTAGCATCGACAGAAAAGAGAAATTCAACTTCTTCCATTCCAGAGAAATAACTGAGGCAACAAATGTCTTTTTAACATGTATTCACCACAATCAATCAGAAATCATCTAATATACAAGTTTTACTTGATGCTCAGATACCTCGCACAATTGAGTCACTCTATTCATCCTACAAGAAACTGTGGGCCACCAATGATATATGAAATTAATCCAATCACACCTAAAATGAACCCATTAAAGTTGAAACAAAACTTTGTTGTTGCCAGTATCCTAGAACTATTTTCGGTTTAGAACCTATATAGTGAAACTAATCAGTCGTTCAATTGAGCATGGAAGCAAACAAAAATATGGGCAAGAAGCTTAGGAATTTTGATGACCTGGGCATCGAGGAAAGAGCAGGCTGCCTCGAGGGCGAGCTCAAGCGCGCGGAACTCGAAGGGGAGCTCATCACCCTCAGCGCGCTGCAGCAGGCGTCGCTGCAGCTCGGCGGCGTACTGCAGGACGTAGCTGTCGAGGGAGTTGAGTAGAAGCACCTCGTCCGCGGTGATGACGCATCGGATCTGCTCGAGGTTGACGACGATAGCACGCTCGCGGCCGAGGATCGTGGACGGGTAGACGAAGAGCGGGTCGAGCAGGCGGAGGTCCCGCGCGGGGAGGTCGCAGCGGCGCATCATGGTGGCCTTGTCGATCTCGAGCGTCTGCACGGACGCCGTGGCGGCCTCGACGCGGATCCAGCTGCGCGTGCCGCCGCCGCGCTTCTTGAGGTTGGGCACGTCGAGGCCGCCCGGGAAGCGGCGGCCGGCGGACCCCGGGAGCGCCGGCGACGACGCCGACGCCGCGTGCGACGGGTACGCGCGGTGGAGCAGCGGCTGCTTCGCGGAGTCCGACAAGGCGCCGGCAGCGGCCAT
>BCLF01000008.1:1679381-1690401 GCA_001602275.1 Zoysia japonica | reverse complement strand
CCGTGGCGGCCTCGACGCGGATCCAGCTGCGCGTGCCGCCGCCGCGCTTCTTGAGGTTGGGCACGTCGAGGCCGCCCGGGAAGCGGCGGCCGGCGGACCCCGGGAGCGCCGGCGACGACGCCGACGCCGCGTGCGACGGGTACGCGCGGTGGAGCAGCGGCTGCTTCGCGGAGTCCGACAAGGCGCCGGCAGCGGCCATAGCGGCGGCGGCGGGCGGGAGATTGCCCGGCGTCGAGTTGGGCTACGCCACCGGGCCGGCTGTGGGGGAGGGGGGGGGGCTTTTGCGGATCGGTCCCTCTAGAACCTCGAATTCGGAGAGGGGTTGCGTCGGGTTAGCTTAACCGGTTGATTGGCTATCAGTCAGGCCGGGCGTCGGGGCCTCGGGGCGTGCGCGTGCTCGTGCTGCGGCGGCGGTGGTGGCTGCGTTGCGTGGCGCGGAGCGAAAGGGATTTCTGTGGTGGCGGTGGTTCCTTCTTTCGAACGCGGCCGGCGTCATCTCCAGTGAAATGACCTTGGATTCTGAAGCCTGTCATGTGCTTAACTTTGATTTATGTTTTTTTTTCTTGCGCTGATGCACGTTCAAATCAGCCGAATCAAATCGCAATACGAACCACGAATCGGTTTGTTCCAAAAACCTGTTCGGATGCACTTTTTTTCCAGCTATGCTGTGCTGCGCCGATTACTGTTTGTAATTTGTGCTATAGTAAAAAATAGTTGTATCATCGCTGACACGCAACCGCAGTCTGCCGAAAGAATGGCAGCCGAACGAGCTCAAAAGGAACAAAACAACGCAGACTTCTATTGATCACCTGACGAACTTAGCCAGATCTATCATCTACTCCTTGCTTCAGCAAAAGACTGCATCAGCCTGCAAATCCACCACGGTTACTGCACCAATTTGCTGGGCAAAAGGAGGCCTACCACACGACTGGCAGGACAAAAGACTGCCAGTTGCACCCATGATTACTCATCCGTGTTGTGAAGTTTGAAAGGCTCCCTTCACGGACAAAAGAAATTTAGGACGGCTCTTTATTTAATTATCGGAGAGACAAAAATACTGTCCAGGGTATAAAATGGAAAGTTTACTCCCTCCGTTCTCTATAATTCGTCTTATTTAAAAAATAAATTCAAATGTATAAAATTATAAAATATAATTTAAATACTTTTAATAATAAAATAAATTATAATAAAATATATATTTATCAAATTTTTTTAAATAAAACAATAATTAAAAAACAAAAAGAGTACTTTCTCTGCTCTTTAATTGACGTCGCCAAGACTTTTACAGTAAACTTTGACTATTCGTCTTATTAAACAAATTGTTCGAATGCGTAAAATTTTAAGTTGTGATTTAAATAACTCTAATGATAAATTAAATTATATCAAAATATATGAAATCTATTAAAAATATTTTGAATAAAATGAATAATCAAAATTAAATTTAAAAATCAACAGTAACATCCATTAAAGAACAGAACAGAAGGAGTATAATTTAGATGACAGAACAAAACCGGTACTAGCAGAAACGAATAACGAACTGACCGGTGGCGGCGGCGCAGGAGCGCCTCCTTCGCCAGCCATGAACATGAAGACGGACCGAACAAAGCTGCGAGTTGGTGATGAGCTGCGCATGCTCGTGGATTCGGCCGGCAGTCTGGTTGGCCGAGGTGTTCCGTGTTCTCTTCTGGATCGAGGCAAAAATGACAGGTTGCCCTGCCACACAAATCACGCACGTTTTACTTTACGCTGGCGGATAGCACAGCCCAGGTCCGGATACCTCCAACCCGTCTCCCTCCGCGGGGAAAATCGTTGGCTTCTGGCCGATCGAGCCGCGTGTGGGGCGGTCTCACGATAGTTCGCAGGCTTGCGGATAACATCTGCCAAGTGTGGGTGAGAACTGCAGCGAGCCCGAGGGAGGGAGAAAAGGGAATGAAGGCACTAGCGCCGGCGCGGCGGAGGCTGCTCCGTTCAAGGTGAGGAAGCACGAGACACAACGAAGAAGAAGATGAAAACGGTGATACAGTGGCTATGGTGGCGTCGTCAAGCAGGGACGGGGAGGAGGGTTCATGCCCAACTGAATTTCTGCTGAGACCGTTCGAACACACCACTGTTTAATCCATTGAAATCTGTCTGCAATAACATGCTTGTCTCCCCGCGCGCAATAAAACAGGGGGAGAAGAATTGCAGTCCAGCAACGATAAATATTTACAAAGAAACGATGTTACATGAAATTAAGCAATGGTCTAATTAAGATGAGTGGGGGATATATCGATCGACACGCTGCTAATATCCATGTCGATCAATCGATGTTCTACTGCTTCTTCTTCATCACATGTCGAACCACTCGTCGTCCTCCTGGTCGTTGACGTAGTACCGGTACCGGTCGAGATCCTGGTCGGAGAGGCCGTACCTCTGGCGCCAGTACTCGAGCCTCTCCTCGGCCTCCCTCATGTTGCTCATCAGCGTCTGGTACGCCACGTTGATCCGCTGGAAGTTCACGGCGCAGTCGCCGCCGTCGGCGCCCTCCCTCTGCTTGCAGACGTCGGGGTGATACTGCACGCACGAGGCAAAAAGGATGTCAGACGGATGAAAGAATCAGGCGAAGAAGAAGGGGGATCCAATCTGAGCGGAGAAGCGACGGAGGGAGCGCACCATGAGTGTGAGGCGTCGGAAGGCCTTCTTGACCTCGCCCCTGGTGGCCCCCGGCCGAAGCCTCAGCGTGCGGTAGTGCTCCTCGGCCAGGCCCCCGGCGGGTGGCCCGCCTGCCGCGCCGACGCTGCTGCACCGGATCGCCGCCGCGCAGCCGCCGCGTCGCGCCGCAGGCGCAGGCACCGACTTCCGCCCCCACCCCTCCACCGCACCCGGCGCCGTCGAGGTCGAAGTCACGCGCACGCCGGCTCCCCCGACGGCCATTTCGACGAGCTGTCTGTTCTTTGTGAAGGAGCGAAGGACGGACGAACGGACGGACGAGCACCACGAACGGAACGAGTTGTTGGATTGGTTCGCTGCGCTGCTGCGAGGGCGGGCGAGGTAGGAGAAAAGTTTCGCGTTCCGGATTGGTTGCGTTTGGTGGTGGGGGCCGTCGGTGGGGTTGCATAAATAGGCGGGGGACGCGGCTGCCGGCTGGGCCATGGTGTCAGCGGGCAGGCTGGGCTGCCAGGTCGTCGCGCACGGCGCAGCAAACCGCTGTTTTGTTCCTATATCCGGATACCGTATCCGGTTCAGCGGCGAGGGGGGGGGGGGGGGGGGGTAGCCGAGTCACGCTTCCGATCCAATGGCCGGCGTCTGCCAAGTGTTGGGGGAGACGTGACGAGAGGGCACGGGCGGCGACCGGGGCGGATACGGCCAGATAGATGGCGCCGGTCGTGGTCGGTGGAAGCGTCACGGGTCCGACGGACCGACCCGGCGGTGTGCGCGTATCCAACGCGCGGTTTTCTACCGCGGTGGATCGAACCATCGTTGGCATCCCTGTCTCGACGGTGAGGTGAAGGGCGATGTTTCGGAGGAAGGAACGGCACGGGGAAATTAGCTGCTTTGCATCAGATAGTATCTTATCCTCTTCGCCCTTTTTTTTTTGAATGGCCCATAGTTAAAGCGCCTAGGATTTTTCGTGTATCTATCTCGGCAAGGCAAATGTTTGTGGGTGGTTGCAGAAACCGGAGAGAAAATGGTTGAAAATGACGTGTTTTCTTTCGTTTCAGGCAGCGGTTTATCACAGAAAATCGCTTGTTCAGAGCAAGACTCGCTGCTGAAATCCTTGCACCCCAAGCTTGAGATCCCTTTCAGCGGCGACGCAGCTGATATCGACGCGATGTGGATCACGCGCTTCACCGTCTTGGACTCACACACTGCCGAAGGATCGCGCGCACAGCGTGCCCCGCTTGCCTCGGCCGTGCTCGCGTGCTGCACATAGTATATCAGCGGCATGATCACCATCAATATCAAACAATTTTTTTTTTTCAGTTGAGCTTGGAGCTTGGCGGATTCGAGGCTGAAGAGGGTGTCGACGAGAAACACGAACCAGCACCCGGCGATCGCCGGCGAATGTGATGGCGTCGAAGAGGTTGGCTCCGAGCCTTCGAACAATCGCAGGCGCTATGCCGCGCCGGGGACAAGCCGCCGTAATGAGATCGACGTGTACCCCTTCCCTGACTTCGCAAAGCCTAGGTCCCGACACGTGAGCACCCAGCAAGGACACGTGGGGGCCGCCGCGGGCAACAGCATCGGCTTTGCCCGCCGCACGCCGTCTGCTTTGTTGCTTCCCTCGATTTGCCGCGCGCTCGCGCAAGTGAGAGCCGGACACGTCACCGCGCGCCCTGCCTTTGTTTAGCTACATCTAGAATCCTGCCGTGCGCGTTCGCACCATCTCCATTTCACAACACACAAGCTCCGCCGGAGAGAGAGGAGACGAGCCTCGAGGAAGGAGACGAAGTCGTGTGTAGCGGTGTCGGCGATGGAGGGGAACGGCGGTGGCTCCGGGAAGCAGGAGACGGCGGCGTCCAAGGCGCAGAAGGAAGCCGCGGCGGCTGGCGTGACTGTCACCGAGTGGCTGCGGCACGTCAAGGCCACCTTCCTCGGCCTGGTAAATCGGTTGATGTCGTTCTCTAGCGGAGCAACGTATGATTTGAGCGTGACTTGGAACTGAACTGTATCGTGTTGGTTGTGCTGGCAGGTGCGGAAGGTGACGGCGAGGAGCGAGCAGGAGGCGGCGGAGGCGGACCTGCGCACGGCCAAGGCGCAGGTGGAGGCCACCGACGAGGCCGAGGCCAAGAAGAAGCAACTCTCAGATGGATGATCACCTCCAGTAGCTTATGCTGTACCCTGACGCACCTGAAAGCCTGAAACAGGGGCGCGTGCTCTGTTCTCCTTGGACTTCAGAACTTGTTACCGTATATGGCGGTGGCTTCTGTAATCTGTACTGAGCAGTTGCTGTATAATACCTAAGTTCTTTGTTGTAACGTAATCCATCTACGGCTTCCATGGCCATAGCGAAGCTGTGTTACGTGCCTAACTTGAGGAGTAACCATAATCATAACTCCTTGTTCTATTCGATTAGATGGACCTTCAAACATTTAGCGAGGAAAAAGCTGCGAGGGGTCCCAAAAATACAGTTACATACATGTCGAAACTGTACAAGTGTCAGATTCTAAACAGGACAAGCAAGAATACAAACGGCCAAAGATAAACAAGGAGCATACCATTATAGAACACCGTCAGGTGAAGGTTTAAGCAGGAGCATAGACGAGACACCTGCTGTGCACTGATGAGTCAACCTCGTTTGAAACTTGAAGACAGGTACCAGTACCACCGAATATGAGCCGACATTCACCGTCAGAACTAATTATCCACTTCAGCTCCGAAACATGCTGAGCCTTCAGTTCCATGAGAATTTAAGAGAAAATTTTCATTTATTTCCATGGCCACAGCTGAGCCTTCTTTCATGTCTCTCGCTGCTAGATATCAGTAGAGCCATGTCAGTTTACATCCATGACCATATCAGTTCCTTCAAGCTTGAAATCAATAGGAACTTCAATAATAGCCAGTTTTTCATTTTACCTCACTTGCCATGTCAGCATTTTCATGCTTGTTTTTCCATGGGAATCAGAATAAGAGCATTTTTATTTATTTCACTTTCAATATCAGTGTCTTCCTTCTTGATTTCCACTGGAGTTTCGGAAAAACTTTCATTTATTTCTTTGCCCATTTCAGTCGTTTCCTTCTTTGTCACCGCATGAGTTTCATCAGGACCATTTTCATTTATTTCACTGGCCATGCATGAGCCTTCCTTCATTTCTTCCTCAGGAATTTGAATAGGGTCGTTTTCATTTACTTTTCTCATGCATGTAGCAGCTGAATCTTCAATAATTTTTTTCTTCAATCTCACTGCCTTTATTGACTTCCAAACTTTATTCAGATCACTATGCCTTTTGCCCCGCAGATGGTCAGCCATGGTGATATTGCTCTCACACCTAATCCTGCAGCGCTCACACCACAGGTAGTTGCTTTTCTGAAGAATTTCATGCATTACTCCATCAACTAAAATACATATTTTCCTAGATGTATCACCAGGGCCTGCATCATCCTTATTCCTCGTGGCTACCTGAAAGCCACTTTCTTCACCACTGATCACCTTGATGGCACCAGACCGTGCCAGCTTTGCCTTATGTTTTTTCCCTTCAATGTGTATATTCAAACTTACCTCACTAGTTGCACGCACTTGACATAATGCACAGCTCCAGTCCCCAGCTCCCTTTTGTAATTTTGTTAGCTGAGTAGTTGCACCAATCACATCTGCCTTCCTCTTCGCACTCGAAATTTTCACCTCTGATGAAGGTGTTGATTCATCTGTAACAGCAATGGCATCTCCCTTATTCGTCACTTTAGTAATCTCCGTCTCAGATGGAACAGCCTGGAAGTAAACTTTTACTGGAAACATTAGTAAAATTGTCCATGCATATGTAAACTCCGTAGTAAATACTAGCATGCTATGGTAAAATTGTACTCCTACGAAACATGTATTTCTGCTACTGTAACCATCTCCTGGACAAACAATCGAAATTGCAACGGTAGCGCGCACGGACCTTGGAGCTCTCGCTGGGCTCGACCTTGAGCGGCTCGAGCTTAAGCTTTGGCTTTGGCGGCGGCAGGGGCATCCTCCTCGCCTCACCGAGGAGCTTCCGTTGATCAAATCCCGAGCGCCGGCGAGGCGCAGGCCTCTGCCACGGTCCGAATGAAGCTGGCAGCGGCCTGTTCGGGTGCATGCCGGCCGGCATTGGTGGCGGCCTCGGCGGTGGCATGAAGTGGACGTCAGGCCCGAATAACGGACCTGGCGGTCGCGGCACAAAGGGGCTGTCGGGCCTGAAGAACGGTTCAAGACCGAATCCGCCGTGGAGCCGGGCGCGCGCGAGGGCGAGCTCGCGGCAGACCTCCTCCTCGATGAGCCGTCGCTCCACCCCCTCGCGGAAGATCCATTCGCGCCGCGCCGCCGCTTCCCACTCTACTTGCGGCGGCGGCGGCGGCGGAGGCTGACCGTGTAAGGGCCCGGGTACAGCTGTGCAGGAGCGGAGACTGTCACTATCAGTCAGAGCCGTGCGCTGGATGGAGAGGGTTGAACCCTGTCTGCCGGTGCTTACCTCGCGGCGTGAAGCCCCCGCCGCGGGTGCGGGGTATCCGGGACGAGGAGCTGCGCGGCGTGCCGTCGCCTGATCGTAAGCGGAATTCCATGGTAGTGGAGGCAGCGGGATATTGCGAACCTTGCGGCTTTTTGAGCAGCGCACTGCACTGTGCACGTTGCTGCGCTGCCCTGCTGCTGCGGCGGCGGGATCAAGACGCCGTACGGGGTGGCCCGGCTTTTGTCGCTGCGGTGGGTGAGGAAAAGGGCAAACAGCTTGCAGAGCGTTAGGAATCACCTGCAGGTATCTGTCACTGACGTTTGCGGTGATGCCTCCATAATGCAGAAATTCCAAGGCTTCCAAGCAGATTCTGCAGACAGGAGTTTGCAGTGTACAGATAACACTTGATACGATTGCGAGAAAAACGGGGCACAACATGAACTTTGTAATATTTATTTCCACCCAAATGTACAATTAGGATATTGATAATTGTCAAAACCACAACCCGGGAAGAAACAACAATTTCAGCTACAGGCAACACTGGAACAAAAAATGGCTTTCGCCGATTGAACAACGGCTAATATGTACACTGCAACATCATACACCTGTGTCAGCCAGGTGAAACCATTAGGCTTGATTTAAGACTCGTTTCTTCTGGACACAGACATCACGAGCCATTCTCCTCAGCCACACTGACCAGAAAAGTTGGGGTTAACACGCACGGACGAACTACAGATCAGCAACAGGGATACGGCTACAGCATCTCACCTAGTCTCAATGTGTTGTTTCTCTGCTGCTAACTGTTCTGTATCATTGGCTTCCTTGTTCTGAGAGTTCGGTTTCTTGAACTGCACCAGGATCATTGTCATGTTATCACAACCCTCTCCACCTAATGTTGATGGAGCCAGACATCTATCGAGCACTGTTTCACATACTGCAGAAAGGCTTGCCTCCTGCATTTGCAATTTGTATTTCTTTCCATTACCAATGGTAAACAACAAGATAACTGGAGATAGCATCAAAGAACTTCATACTCACTGTGTTTATACGTTCATGGATGAAATCAACCAGCTGTTGGCTTGACATGCAATCCCTAATAGTTAAAAGTATAAATGGTTGTTACTTTTGACACAAACAATCGTCAGCCTTAAGCCATAAACTTTAACTAAAGTAGGAAAATAGGCTCAAAATAGCTTGCAGCTTCCCTGAATGATGTGTGCTAAAACTAAATAAGGCAATTCAATCACCAAGCTTTATTAATAGAGAGTAATTTACCAAATGCCATCACATGCCAAAACAAGAAAATCATCATCATCAGAAAGCTCCACCTGTAGAAAATATTAATTTATGATAACTACCGAAAATAAAATGTAATGCATAGGCAAATAAAAGGCTATAGTCAGCTGAAGGAATGCAACGAAAGTGTAGAAAAATTGCTTACAATGTTTATGTCAGGGTTTGCAGTCAAAATCTGCTTATCAGGGGTCAAGAACTTGTTCTGTTTAAACTCCATGTCTCCTAAGAACATATTTACAAGTGTAAGCTATCATGTAAGGCCAAGGTATGAACAAAAAAAACAAGTAAAAATAGCATACCGATTGCTCTTGACAAGTTTAATGTTCCATTTACACGTCCCATTTGGATGTAGCCCCCTGCACTTTGTATCCTTTCTCTCTCTGCCTCAAGCTCAGGTTTGTGGTCTCTGGACAAATTGTATGCCTGTATAATGTGAAAAGAAGAAAACAATTAATTGAACACATGTAAATCATTCTGCATGAACTGACAATAGTAATAGCAAGTTCGACCGACCTGACCATTCCGTGAAATAATACAGCGGGAATCGCCAGCGTTTGCCACGACAAGTTGCCTGTCCCTAATAATTGCTACACATGCTGTACTTCCACAGTTTGGTCCAGTAAAATCAGAGTGTGGTCCCTGATAAAAGAAATTGCTGTAAGACTTCCTGAGTTGCCAGAATGTTCAATTCTAACATTGTTATAAAGAGGAATGAGCAAAGAATAAAGTTGCAGCCAGAAAAACAACAAAATGTAATGTCCAACAGAGCTGAAATTCAGTTTTCAAGAGTCACCATTGCGTACAGTGTATGTTTTTCAGGCCTTAAACAATCAGTGCTGCATGTCTACTTAAGAAAAACCATAAGCCTGAGGCATGTTTTCAGTAATGAATGGATTCAAGAGAGGAAACTAAACGATAGTAGTGCAAAATTTTCAGAAAGAAAACTAATGTTTGTGCCAGCTAAACAGGAATGCAGATAATGTTTTCTCTTCTCATCTACTTAAAGAAACAGAGGAGACTGAGCGTTCATGCCAGTTGCACAAGTACCTCCTCAAAAGCCCAATCATCATGTTCATCATTTGAATCATTTCCTCTTGGAGACCAAATTAAACCTTCTATCATGCCAGTAAACTGGTTTATTTTGTCTCCAAGAGCTTGTAGTTCCCGCCAGCCTCTTTGACCCCGCATCATCTCATCCATCCTGAAACAAATGCAGTCAGAAGTTCTGTTCACCTCATCTTGCTCAGAGAAAATAATAGTGGATAATTGGAAAAACAAGTCATGCTAACAGACCAGAAGTTCGCCATACCTGAAGAAAGCTCTCTGGACAGCAGTGCCTAAGTCACCAGATGCATAAGCTTCACTATTAACAACTTCTCGGGGCAGATATTTTGCACAGAATTTGGCTACCACTTTTCCTGAGACATGGAGGCAATATGAGGAAAGTAAACATCCTGTTTTGGTACGATGTGGAAAAGATTATTAACGTTGAAAGTTCACAGTTGTTTGCAATAAATTTACCTCCATGTCCATCAAAAACACCAAAGAATGCTGTGTCATTGTCAAGATCTAGCACAGCTGAGTGCTGGAAAATTACACAGATTATGCAACAGATTTAGCAGAACACTCATAACTTATTAAAAATTGATGAGATTTCATCCTCTTAAAAGATGCCACTAAAGTATGTCACTGATTGTATTAGTCCTATGCTAAAATGCTAAAACAGCCAATTCTAGCTTCTCATTTACTGATATGCTGCATATCCATATTGTGCTTTGTTAGTTCGTCCCAGATTTCAATGTTAAAACATTGGCTATCTTTCATTCAAATGTCAAACACGTTTAATGAATTTCAAAGCATTATCAATTCAGCATATCTTGAGAATATGGTGTGGTAACAGAAGAAATTGGGCAATGATAATGGATAAATAAAAACTCACAGCATCTTCCATAGTTGCACGCCACCCTTGCATAGATGAAAGTCCAAATTTAAGTTTATCGTTTTCCCCATCTTCAGATAGCTTCTCCGTTTTTGGAGTACTAAGATAAACCCCCATTCTCACAAATGTACCTGATATGAGCAAATGCGAGCAGAATTAGATCAAATGCTTCCAAAAAAAACAAAGTTTACAGAGGATAACATAAGTAGATTATACAAGAACTTCATCATAACGCAAAACGTTAACAAAGATCATAAAAGTATGATACAGCAAGCCGTATGCAGAGTAAATAATTAAGTTCACATATAGATCGTGAACCCAATCATAGACATGTAGTCTCACTTGTACCCTCCTCAGACAGAAATACCTCATACATCTCATTGTCGAGTCAGAGGTAGAGATCGAGTAAATTAACTTCCACGTCATAGCGTTCATCTATGAGCATACAGATGCACATCAAAACTCCGGAGCAAAGCAAGCTTTAAACGGGGATGGGGGTTTGGCAGACCCCTTTTTGTCTTCAAACAAGTGTACCCACACCTGGATTACGACCTGCGATATCAGCTGAAGCGGACGGATTTCTACTACGCAGCTGACAAATCTGCAACTTACTAACAGCAAATGGTAATTCGGATTTGTTCCCCATCTACGCAAATGAAGGAGGAGATCCCCC
>BCLF01000008.1:1651760-1679363 GCA_001602275.1 Zoysia japonica | reverse complement strand
ACACACACACACACAGAGACACACAAGGAACATGGCGTACCCTCCACAACCTATAATAAGCAAGGTAGGGTGCTGACCAGCAACAAGGGACGAAATCCAAGCGAGGCACAGAGTACTCACCACCAACGAGCGACGAAATCCGAGTCCGGATGGATCTCCAGTCCCTGCTCAACGCCAGCGCAGCGCCGGTAGCGTTGGAGGAAGGCCGCGCCTAAAATTGCTGTGGTGTGGCCGGAGCGTCGCGTCGCCGACGAGGAGACGCTGCAGATTTCGTTGGGGGAAGGGAAGAGAGCTTGGGGGAGAAACCAAATCCGAGGGAAGAGCGAGGAGGAAGGAGAGTGGAAACGGCACTGCCGTTACCAGTCCATGACAATACGGGGCCCATCCCGTACAGAAAAGAAAAATCTCCCGCAGGCCGCCGAAGCGCCTCGCGCGGTGGCCCACGCTCCGACTCGGAGCGGCGTCACAGTGCCCAGGGAATTATCGAGCTGTTCAGAACTGGCTTTTATTATATAACAGGAAAAAGAAAAAAAAGGACAGACGTGCTTATCCTTCTTGTATCAGCCAGCGACCCGTTTACAGTAACAAAAGATTGACTGTTTCAGAACAGCTAATTATGGAAATAAACAGTCTGCAGACCCAGCCACGGTTCTTCTTCAGAGCAAACGACTGAAAACCCTTTGACAGTGAAAGACGGCGGCGGAGAAGTCCATCTAATCGATAATTTCTTATTCTCTCTGGGAAGATTACCTGCTTCGCAGCCATCCGTTTTGCCCCTTTGTTAACCACTAGGGCACGCTACAAAACCGCTGCGCCATGGTCCACAATAAACAAAAAATAATGCAACAGCAAAGTGCTCTAGTGTTCAACGGCATTTTCAGGCCCTTAAATACCACCGAGTTAGGTGATTCATGAGATGTTAGTTGGTAGGCTTCGGCTGGGCCGGGCCGCGAAAACAAGGCTGGTTATATTTCACAAAGGCTGAGCTCATCTGGGCTCCAACCCAAGAAGACATGACTCCACTGGCCGCGCCACGTCGCGTAATAATACCTCGTGTTAAAATGGCTGGTTCACATAGGGCCCGTTCAGATCTCTGAGCTGCGGCTTATTGTGGCTGTGTGTTTTACTGTAGATTTTTTTTTGATACAGTAAAAATTAATGTAAAACCCACAACCACAGCTGCCGCTGCAGCCAGCTGATTCGAACTGGGCCATGGGCAGCAGCACCGCCACGCACGCGGCACGGGAGGGCATGGGGATCCAGATCTGCGTCCTCAAGCGCCCGCGAGGATTGAGCGACCTCTTTATATAATCGCAGATCTCCACCCAGGGAAAAACCTCGGAATATTCTGAGGCCGAAATTCGCATTGCCAGCGGGCTGTTGGCGGGGCTTCAACCACCAGGTCGGCTCAGGAGTCAGGAGAGCCGAGAGCTCATCGACCAACCCGTTACCCCCCTGCGCCGCAAACTCACGGTTCCTGGCAGCAGCACATTTGGAAAGGAATTTTGCGCGCGACGAAACCGATACTAGATCCGACTGCGATCCGGCCACCACTCACCAGGCAGACAAAGCCCGCAGCCGTGCTGACCTGGCCGCGCGCGGGGCGCGCTGTGTGCGGGAGCCATCGCCCAGCGGCATCTTCTCCCGGCAGCCAGAGCTCGATTCGCATCATTCCGCGCGCTCAGCCCCCTCATAGTCGTAGTACAAGGAAGCCCGCCTCCGAACCCCACACGCAATTCCAACCCTTCTGAGTTCTGACCTCAGAACCCGACGACGACAACGAGGTTGCGCCGCGCGAAGGCGCGGGCAGGGCAGGATGAGCTACTCCGGCGGCTGCTCGACGTGCCTCGAGGTCATCTTCTCCGCCGTCCTCCCCCCGCTCGGGGTCTTCTTCCGCTACGGCTGCTGCAGCGTAAGCGTCCCGTCCTCCCGTCCATGCATGCGTACGCATTTGAGTCTGCGATGCGAATCAAGCATTGATTATCTCTTCTGCTGCTGTTCTTGGGATGTGTGCAGTCAGAATTCTTCATCTCCCTGACGCTGACGGTGCTCGGATACGTCCCCGGCATCATCTACTCGCTGTGGGTCATCCTCCAGACGCCGCCGGAGCCGCCGCGCATCGACGGGGAGCGCCCGTACGACTTGCTCGCCTGACAAGTTATGTGCTAGCCTAGCAGTAGCTTAGCTTTGTTATGTCGGTGCTGTCTGTAGTTTGTTGTGCGCTTCGTCGAGATTTGGTAGCAGTAGATGTGCAAGGGCATTCCTAGCTGTATGTATTTTTACGTACGTGTCGTTTGTTCCTCGTCTGGTGTGATTATTTGGGCTGGTGGCTTCTTTTCGGTTGCTGATTCTTTGAGGAGTTGTACATGTATAGAGGAACTGGTAAAATTCATTCATCCATGTACGCGGCAGCTGCACATTGGCAACTGATCATAATGCAGCATGGATGTACTCTGTAAATTTCTGAATTCACACAAAATCAAGTATTTTGGTGCATAATATGAGAGTTAAGTTAAGGTAGGCCATCTCCTCTTTTTTCACCTCTGAAACCCGAATCAATCTGAACCATTGAATTTTAAAAGGAAAAAATAGTCTATATGATATCTCCGGCGAAATTTTTTTATATAGAGCAATTTTCTTTCTAATGATGGCGTTTATTTTTAAAATAGTTATTTATCTAATATACAACACATGTAACTTTTCATAACTCGTTGATTCTCTTCTAATTTAATATTATAATAATTATTAATTATTTTAGTTCTCGATATCTGTGTAATAGACGGCTCACGTTCATTTGTATCTACTGTAGAATTTGCCTAATATGAACTCGAAGCTGCAGTTTCTTTGCGTTCAATTCCAGAAGTTAAATCGACGAAACTTTGAGTCATACTTTTTTAGGACTACTTTTGAAACGCAGAAATTTCAGTTCAATAAATTTATACTCTGCTTTCTATTCTGTTGCCTGCTCTATGACGGGTTGCCACTGAATTACCGAGAGAGAGGAGGCCAAGTACTCATCAAGTACAAGCAGCATACATGCAGAGTTTATGATTTGGTATAAATCGGCATCGGTTTAACAAAAATCATAAAAATCGAAAAAATCGGTTGTAAACCGCTTTAAATCAAAAATTTAAAATTTGAACAAATTGTTACAGTAAATCAGCTGGTCTCTTCGGTTTTTACGGTTTCAGATTTCAAAATTTGAAATCTACCGTTTCATCGGTTAGCCGACCAGTTTTTCTGATTTATCGACTAGTTTTACCGGTTTTTGGCATTTTGATTTTTTTCAAAATTTCAAATTATTGTAATTTTTTTTTAAAAACGATCGTTCAGTAAAACCGAACCGAACCAGTTTCACTAAAAACCACGAAAATCGACCAGTTTTGAACGGTTTTTGTAATCGTTGCAGACACGACGAGAAAAGCACACATGGAGTAAGAAGCTTCCGAATCACCTTAACTGAACCTAAGCAGCACGGTAAGCCAGTGGCTCATCGATATCTGGCTGTTGTAGCTTAGCTGGAACTATGGAAGTCACAGCAAGCAGCATAGGTTAAGAGCAAGTTGGAAGTGACCGGACCATTACTTGCATCTGACACGAAATTTGATTTGTGGTGGCACTGCTGATGTTCACCTGTGTTTTTACGCATATGAAATGATCCGAGTGTTTCTAAATCGATTAGTCCCTCCGTTTTCTAGTTCATGTCGTCGTCTACGAAAATTAACTTTACCATACGTTTTATTAAAAAAATTAATTTAAATCTAAAAATTTATAAGTTGTGATTCAAATAACATCGATGATATAGAGCAAATTATAACAAAAATATTTAAAATTTATCATATTTTTTGAATAAGATGAATGTTGACTGATATATTTGTAATCAACTTCGACATCAATTCAATTTGAAAATAAAGGGAGTACCTAAAGATTAATAGTCACTATATGCAAACCTAAACACGATTTCATTTGCAAAGCATTTCTGCAGAACATGGCTCCACTGCTGCTGGCAAGTTATTCTAGTGGAAAGTCAACTGCTGGTGTCTGGATCGTGCTCTAACATGCAACGCGGGGTAAAAGTGTGATGAATTCGACAATTGATCTGATGTCGCAGCACCAAACTGAGAACATGAATTTTGTGTTTGAAACCCTTGCATCATGAATCTGATGGATGAAATTATTGTAAACCAACGTCAACTTTTTTCTTTTTCTTTTGGAAAACAGACGACAAACCAACACCAACTCTCTCAAAGAGACCTATGGCCGTTCGATACGAGTCCGACGGCCCGAAACCGGTCTCCTACCTCCGATATTTCTCCTCCCCCTTATCGCCTCTTCTCCTCCGGCTCGCCAAGGTTCTGCCGAGGTTTCTCTCCTCCTTCCTCCTTCCACCTCCCCATTCTCCCACTCCCATTCCCGCGAACTCAACCCGAGAGCCTCGCCAATTCGCCGTTGGAGGCGGATCTCCAGACGCGCATGCCGCTCCTCCTCTACCCCTTCTCCGCCTGCGTGCCCCCGCCTCGGGCGCTCCTGCGCCGCCTCTCCCCGCCGCCGCCCATGGCCGCGGTCGCGCCGCCGCTCGCGCGCGCCGTCACCATGCTCCCCTCCGTGGGCGCGATCGACCTCCTGACGCTCCCGCCGCCCGCCACCGACGATTTCAACTGGCTCGACCTCTTCGCGTTCCTCAACTCCCCCGCCGACTCCTACCAGATCCCTCCGCAGGGCGAGGAGGAGCTGGGGACGGAGGAGGGGCTGGAGCTGGAGCTGGAGTTCGAGCTGGAGAAGGTGGCTGAGATGGAGAGGGCGCGGGAGCGGGCGAGGAAGGCGCAGTACCGGCGGCTGCGGCAGCGGCAGGTGAAGGCGGAGACGGAGGCGTGGGCGCGGGCTGCCGAGGAGTACCGCGAGATCGAGCGGGAGATGCTCGACCGCCGGCTCGCGCCCACGCTGCCCTATGTTAAGTCGCTTTTCGTCGGCTGGTTCGAGCCGCTGCGGGAGGCCATCTCCAGGGATCAGGACGTGCAGCGCAGCAAGAGAGTTAAGCACGTCTACGCTAAGTACATGCTCCTGCTACCCGCTGACAAGATGGCCGTCATCGTCATGCACAAGATGATGGGCCTTCTCATGTCCAGCAAGGACGGCAGCGGGAGTGTCCGCGTTGTCCAGGCCGCACACTGCATCGGCGAGGCTGTTGAGCGTGAGGTAAGCTACTTGTCTACCGCCATGCTTGGGATGGTAGGAGCAAACTAGACCATATTGACGTTACCCATGAATTGTGAGCCACTCAGGATTAGTAATGCGGGAGTTCTGATTGTCTGCAGCTTTATCTATGATGGGTCACTTGTAGGCTTCTCGAATTTAAGGGTAGGTAGATAGCAATGTTTGCTGGTTGCGGACTGGAGATGATGGATTTATCTTTCCATCTGATTGACCAACACTTACTTTTGATTTTGCTTAGTCAAACAAGTTGGTTAGTAAAATTAGGATTTGATTGCTAATTGGAGGGAGAGGAATCGAATAGAGCATTATACAAATAAGATGTGCAGGTTGCATTAAACTTACAACTATATAATCTCAGAACCGTGTTGTGATGATATCACAGGCTGATATATTGACATACTGTTCATCAAAGTGACATCTGATAACTTGGTCACAGAATGATGATGACCTTCTTTTATAGTTACGCGATAGCAAAGATGTATTATGTTGTACATGTCAATTATTTTAGATAGAGAGTTCAAAGTTCAAAGCTATGATGAGTCTTCTTGTGGAGTCGATTATTCATTTTTTGCACTACAGCTGAGCTTACATATATGTGATAATGAACTGAAATCTGATTATTTCATTAGGAAGCAATGCGATTTCTTATTCCTTTCCACCCAGTTTGTCCTTGTTTCTGGTTTTCCATCAGTGTTTCCTCTAGTGGAAATTGATTTTGCTGTCCAACAAAAGATGACAATTTTGTTTTGCAGTTCAAAGTTCAGACATTCTTTCAGAAGAGTCGAAAGAAAGGCAGGGGGAAAGATCAAGGAGAAACTGATCCAGCATTGTACAAAGAGCAAGCCAAATGCCGTAAACGTGTGAAGAGTTTGGTTAAGAGGCGGAAGTTGAGTGAAGCACAGAAGCTGGTTCAGGAAGAGATTGAGTTAGAGGAATGGGGCACAGAAGCCCAAGTGAAGGTTTGTGTGCCACACATTATTACCAACATCAACACAAACCCTCTCTTTGCTTATGCAATTAATTCTCGTTCTACACCTGCAGTTGGGAACTCGTCTAATTGAATTATTACTGGATTCAGTGTTTGTGCAATCACCAGCTGATCAATCACCAGATAGCTCTCCTGATTTCCGACCTGCATTTAGACATGTGCTACGTAAACCTATTGTGGAAAATGGGTACGGCCTCAATTTTTTTTTCCTCTATAATTTTGCTGCTTGTTGTGTGTTGCACAGCAGGCATAGCTTATTGATTCTATTGCCTATGTCAAACTATGGCACAAAATGGGTAGGACCTCCCTCACATATTTTCTTTCTAGAATTTGGTTGGTTATGTGTTGCATGGGCATAGCTTGTTCTATGATTCTGTTGTCATTATTCCCTTGCCCTGCCATGCATATGTGGATGTATGAATATCTTTGTGACATTTCTCGTGGACTTGTAGGAAGCTGAAGAAGAAACATTGGGTTATTGAGTGTGACCCTCTTGTGCACCAAGGGTTTGAAAGCACTGTAAGTTTATTTTTGCATCTCTAGATCAGGTTTTTCTAATGACAAAGAAAGATTTAATGTCAAAAATATAGTAATTTTTCCTGTGGCTTTTCTCAAGTGTCTGTGAGTCTGCCAAAAATAAAGTATCCTTTTTTCTGTTTGATAATATGTTTGTTCTTTTTAAGGAAACTTTCATGGTTATTTGAATTTTTTGCAGGCTAGACATGTAGATTTACCTTATCTACCTATGTTGGTGCCTCCTAGAAAATGGAAGGGGTATGTTGATGATTAGTTTACTGGCCTCTCCAGTTTACTTTCTATAGTAGTTAGTTCATGATGATTAGAAACTATTCAAGATTGAATTGAATTCTAAAACTTACTGTATCTCATATCTGGCGATTTGTTTTTATCTACAATATTTTATTTCAGTTATGACAAGGGTGGTCACCTCTTCCTGCCCTCGTACATTATGCGGACACATGGTGTGAAGGACCAAAAGGATGCTATTAAGAGCGCACCTAGAAAGCAGCTGCGAAGAGTATTTGAGGTTTGTTGGTCAACTGCATAAGATGCATGTGTATTTTGTATTCTTGATACGTGTTGTCCTTGGAACAAATATATCTTGTGAGTTTTCTTTTGGTTTAGTGAAAATTACCTTGACAAGAGTATTTGTAGTAGACCATGGAAATCTTTTTTAAGAGACAAATCCTGTTCTGCTCAAATACTAAAGTCGTTTACTAGGACCATACATACTCATCATTCTTGCTTTATTCCTAAAGAATGGTTGATGCATAGTTTATCATACTTTTAACAAATATCATTTAGCCATTAGCATGCTTGCAGGCATTAGATATCCTTGGGAGTACTAAATGGAGAGTGAATAGAAGAGTTCATGATGTTGTTGAGACTATTTGGAGTCATGGTGGAGGCGTTGCCGGACTGGTCAATAAGGGACAGGTGAGTTACTGCATTTGATTTCACGCTTATGATTCTTGACATTTATTCATACTAAGTGCCCCCCTGTTCGTTTGTATGATCCGCTACTCTTTTTCTTCTAACATTGGGTCACTTTATGTTTATTTTTACCTTCTAGATTTACTATGTTCCCCCCCTTGTTTGTTTGTATGATCTGCTACTCTTGTTTTCTAACATGGCGTCACTTTATGTTTATTTTTCCCGTTCTAGATTCCACTTCCTGAACGCCCAGATTCAGAGGATCCAAATGAAATTCAGAAATGGAGGTGGACTTTAAAGAAGGCAAAGAAAACCAATCGTGAACTGCATGCTGAACAATGTGACACTGAACTTAAACTCTCGGTACACAATATAAGCACGAGTCTTCTAATTTTAAAGATGTTCGAGTCCATTTCACACGTTATGGCACTGCTGGAACAACTTTCTGTTTCTGTAAACAGGTTGCTCGTAGAATGAGAGAAGAGGATGGATTTTATTACCCACATAATCTTGATTTTCGTGGTCGTGCATACCCTATGCATCCACATCTGAATCACCTTGGTTCAGATCTCTGTCGAGGTCTTCTTGAGTATGCTGAAGGGCGGCCACTTGGAAAGTCTGGTTTATGCTGGTTGATGATACATTTGGCTAACAAATATGGTGGAGGCGTTGAGAAGCTTTCCCATGAAGGCAAGCTGACATTTGTGGACAACCAGTTGCCTGATATATTTGATTCAGCAGCAAATCCTGTTGATGGGAACTGCTGGTGGATGAACGCTGAGGATCCTTTTCAATGTTTAGCTGCTTGCATCGATCTATCTGAAGCCTTGAACAGTTCTTCACCTCATCATGCTGTATCTCACCTGCCTATTCATCAGGTACCAATTTGTACCGTATATCCTTGGACTAATGTATCATTGCATGAGTTTATTTGTTTCATTGAGAATTAGGTAGCTTGTGAGGATAGCAGTATAATAAAATCACTTCTGATTGTTTTCAGATGCATACTTGCATTTTATTCATGCTTTGCACTATAAAGAAGTACTTGCTTTGTGGCATTGAGATACAATATTCATACTTTTTAGTTGATAGTTCATTTGATCAAGTTGGAGCACACCAATTCTAGTAAATGGCTGCTTGATGTTACTACAAGAGTTTCTGCTAGCCAGTATTGTTTATGACATTGCTAAGTTCTCTTTATCATTGTTATTGTTGTCAGGATGGTTCATGCAACGGTCTACAACACTATGCCGCTCTTGGAAGGGACTATGTAAGTTTATTCCTGTAATACTTCTATTATCAAATAAAATTTACCCTTTTTTGCACACCTTATGGTATGGTAAAGACTAAAGAGTAGACATAGCACTTTATGCTTTGATTGCGTTTGCACTTCATTCTGATGAACATAGGAGTAAGCACGACTTCAACTTCAAATCATTTTAGTTTGGGTTGTTCGTTAATTATGGATTACTGCACTGCACTGCAAACTTCTGTTATCTTCAAGGAATATTTAACAAGAATAGTTTCCGTTGATTCTGATCTCTGACCATCCTCTAGGACAAGCATGGTAACTGCCCTGATGTTTTAGATTAATAGAAAACATCATGGATTTACCTTTTGTACTAGTACTTTCTGGAAGTAATCAGTAAAAAACATTTTCCGCACAATGCATTTGAAATACATCAGCTAACAGAGCTTTTCCTCATTTGCATGTTGATTCACAAAATCACAGAATGCAAAATCAGATGTAAACTTTTTGATGTTTTATTTTCTAAATTGTTGAGTTTTCTGCTCTAGATTGGTGCGGTTGCTGTCAACCTGGTCCCTGGGGAGAAACCTGCAGATATCTACTCAGAAATAGCTGCTAGGTTGGTAGTTATTGCCAGTTGTCTTATTTATCCTATTATGGCTGTTATATGCAAACTTTTAGCTTGCTTATATTTTTGTCCTGAGTTATTATTGAGTTTAATATCCATTACACATATCTAGTAATTCTTTTCTGTAATTTACAATTAACTACAAAGCCTGAGTAATGCACAATTTTCTGAATATTTTCCTTCCGCGTCATTGAATGATCAACTCTAGTATATGGATCGTTGAATCTGAAATATATGATACTATTTCCTTGCATACTCCTGGCTACTGAGAATATATAAACTGATAATTTCTTTGTCCATTTAACTGAAGGGTACTGGATGTTGTACGTGAAGACGCAATGAAAGACCCTGCAAGTAACCCAACTGCATCATTAGCAAGAGTTTTAGTCAATCAGGTTGGCCTTATCTCTCACTATTCATAGTTTTAAAGTCTTAGAAATATTCTTTTGCACTTTTATCAAACAAAACAGTTTGAAGACCTGGGCATTGGTAGCTTACAGGTGGATAGGAAGCTTGTCAAGCAGACAGTTATGACATCAGTTTATGGTGTCACATATGTTGGTGCACGTCAGCAGATCAAGAAGAGACTGCAAGAGAAAGGGCTGATTACAGATGACAAATTGTTGTACAATGTATCCTGTTATGCTACTAGGGTAGGTGCTTCGCCTATTTTTATTGTACAGCTTTATTTTGTATTTCATATTGACTGCTTTGGGGAAACAAGGTCATGCTTATGACTGTTGAATATCTGATGAAGGTAACTTTGGATGCACTCGACCAAATGTTCCAATCTGCACGTGGCATAATGGGGTGGCTTGGTGATTGTGCCAAGGTGCATTCTCAGTTCTCCAGTGTCATGATTGCCTTTATTATCTCAAATTTGTTGATATTGATACTGTCTTGCATGTGGCACTAGTCTACCCTGCTTATGAGCATTTTTGTTAGTTAAGTACCAAAAGAGTTCTGACTGCATTCAATTCCTTACAGATGATTGCTTCAAAAAATCAACCAGTCAAGTGGACAAGTCCTGTTGGTCTTCCAGTTGTTCAGCCCTACAAGAAATATAAGAACTACATGGTCTGTTTCTTATCAATCACTGCTGACGTACCTGCTTTTTTGTCTTTTTCTCTTGTTTGTTGCACTAAAGAGTATTATCTTATATCACTCTTATGCACACCTGTGCACTACATGTTAGGCATCCTTCCTTTCCTCAACTAATTTGATTGCCCAAATAGTTACGGTCTCACATGATGTTGAGAAATAAAGGTAGACAACTAAACACTGATTTCTTCAAGATTTTTGCATGAAATCTTTTTATTTAATTGAATAGAAAAGCTATCCTATGTTCTAAAATTCTTTTATACTGATTTGCTGATGCAGGCATTTGTGTCTAGTACTTCATTTTGTTTTCATTGCATCACATTTGCTTTGACTTTCATACATAAATACTTATGGAAAGTTTACACATGGAAATTGCACCTGCAAATTACTGAAATTAAGTTGAATAATTGGATTGGTTCCATTTCTTTAAAAAATTAAAATCTTTTCTACGGAGTATCTGATAAATCTTTGTTCCTTTAATGCTAATGTAATTTAATAAGATTGAATCATCCTTGTTTAGCTTCCTCTCCCAACCATGAATAAGTTGAATGTATAAATTCTTGACAAATTTGATTTACAGATACGAACGTCATTGCAATGTTTGGCTTTACAACGGGAGGGTGATGCGGTATGTCAAGTATTTTATTGAAGCTTGATATGTGTCATTTCATTCTAATCACTAATTTGAACACCATAATTTCAGATTGCAATCCAACGACAAAAGGCAGCTTTTCCACCAAATTTTGTGCACTCCCTGGATAGTTCTCATATGATGATGACAGCGATTGCTTGCAAGGAGGCTGGTCTTCATTTTGCAGGTTTGGTTTTAGTTGACATTGACTACTCATATTCTATGTTTTCAAGGCGGTAAGGCGAGGCGCGGCGTTTCACCACCTTCTAGCCACCTAGGCGCTTAAGGCGTGTGGCGAGGCGACACCTTATCACACATCCTAGGGTGGAATTGCACCAAAAATTATGTAGAAACTAGGTACCTTATTGCCGATTCTTTGAATAGATCAATAGAGCAGTTATATTTTTAAGGCGGAGATGATGAAATCAAGCAGAGAGGAGGCGGAATCGAGAGGGCAACGACAGAATCGAGCGATTTATTAACATATTTAGCTTGGACTTGGCCAAAATCGAGCGGGTGCATCATGCTTGTAAGGCGACGCCTTTGGTTACTCAGTTGCGCCTCATCACCTAGGCGATGCCTTAAAAACATAGCTCATATTGCATGACACACATGTTGAAAAGTACTGCCAGTACGTTGCATCACGTCATGTGGCACAGAGAAGGATTGGAGTTGGGGAAGCACTCTTCAAACTCAAAAAACCTGTTTAGGCCCCGAGCAGCCTTCTGCACCCCTTTTCAAATTCAGTAAGTTCATTATGACTGTTGATGTCTGCAAACATCAAATGCCGTGAAAACTAAATTTTCAGTCACTTGAAAGCTGAGCTGAAGCTAGGCAGAGAAACCAGAACTAACCTGATAATGGTTTGTGTCCACTTCTAGTTTTAAAACTTGGGTGGGAAAATTCACCAACTACCTTGTTCTTCCTAAACAAGGTGTTGGAGTAACCTTCTCTTGATGAATCGATTTTTCACTGCATGTTACCGATTCTAGTTGAAGTAGAGTAACTGGATGTTATCTTGGATCGTTACAGAAATTAAAATGAAAATAGCTATTCATTCTAGTCATTTCCATGCATCCTAAGAAAGGGCAGCCTGGTCCCTGGTGCACGTAGCTCCCGCTTGCGTAGGGTCTGACCATTTTGGTAATTCAAAATATTTTTGTATATTGGCAAGGTGTATCTGTCTACATAATTCTGTTGCTGGATAATATTGTGGTAAACAGTATTTATATGCTGGGAGTCTGTTTTGAGTGCTGACTTGAAAACATCATCACTGTTTCTACATGCATACTGTACTTAGGAACTTTAATTTTGATCTTCAGTCCTATTCAGAGAAGTAGACTCAGATTCAAAATTCCTCTTGTACGTTTTGCTTCTTTTGTTATTTCTATTTACTCTGACAACTGTTGGCTGCAGGGGTGCATGACTCATTTTGGGTGCATGCCTGTGAAGTTGATCAAATGAATCAGATCTTGAGGGAGCAATTTGTTGAACTTTACAGCATGCCAATTCTTGAAAATGTATGCCAACTATTCTCTCCACAAATCCTCAAGTAATCTGTTAATATGTCAACAGTAGCAGTGATCGTGCTTACACATGATGCTTTTTTCTGTGTTTTGTATATGTTTTGAATCTCAGTTGCTGGAGGAGTTTCAAACAATGTTTCCCACACAAGAATTCCCACCCTGTCCGCCACAAGGGAACTTTGATGTAAGAGAAGTTCTGACTTCGACATACTTCTTCAATTGAACTTAGCGGGGGTAGATTGGCACTGCAGTGCTGGTAAGATTGGTGTTATGGGATTGTTGAGTTGTTCCAAATCATAACACCATCCATGCTTATGAAGTATAGAAATGGATACAGAATTATTCCTAAGGGCTTTTTTGCATTAGAAGCAGAAAACAGCTGCAAATCAATAATTCTGGAGCAAGCCAAAATTATTCCAAGGAATCTGTGATGAACAAGCCTCGAGTAGTTCCTGCTGAAGTTTTTACATGATGCTGGACCTGCTAGGATAAGGCACTGATTGCCATGTCAAAGCAAGGCTTGCAGGCTCGGTGCAGGAGTCACATGAGTTCTGATGAAAAATAACTGACATGCAAAGTTCCAAGATTGAATCCTGACTGATATTAGTCTTGCTGATGTGCTGACCTTTTTTATCATTTGGGACAGTTGAACATTAAGCTTGCTGTATATACATGTAACATTATGTTTTTGTTGTCTTAGGGCTTACAGCTGATGATCGCATAATGTTGCATCATTGCACTGTAATAGATGTGTCAATAATAGCCAAAGAGAAATGTATAGAAGACTCTTAAGGTGCTATTGTCATGAAATTTTGAAATAAAAAATTCACATGAAAAGAAATTGATCAGCTTTGGGTGACTGATGATTTTGTGTGTTGTTCCACACTTCTTTTGGTCGTGTTTTCGTCTAGCAACTAGCATTCGAGCCTACTGTAATTTAGGCTTTTTATTGGAATGGCGAATTTTTTTTGTTTTATATATTATATATTTTTGTGAAATTAAACTGATTTATATAAAATTTACGTATAGTTTCTATGAAAATTCTAAGTTTCAAAGGATTGAAAATTCTAAAGGATACTTTACCATGCAAAATTCTTCCACGTGCTGATGGAAAGCACTGTATGCGTTCTGAATTATCATTTTCGGGTGGCAAACAGATTTTAAGTATCATGAGATTTAAAATTCAAAATATCTAGCCGCAGCCGTGGACTTAAGTTGATATAATACTCCCTCGGCCGCAAAAATAAGTATATGGGTTTGGTAAATTGACCTTTGACGAATAATTTTATAAATATAATAATATAAATATACATATTGTGAAAATATGTTTATAACGAATTTAAAAGTATAAATCTCATCAAATGTAAACTTATCCGAGCAGCATCATTCTTACATCAAATTCAAAATAGCAAGTATATATCCCAAAAACGAAAGAGTCGGTTCATTGCTCCATTCATTTCAGAAAAATTGGAAAGAGAAGGGCAGTGCTCCAACTTGGCTCCCACCCAATAAAAAAAAAATAACTTGGCCCCCACGGCATATCTGACTATATAAAGGTCCCACCGGCTACACCTAGACGTCAAGTTCTGCCGCGCCATCTCCTTCCGATGCGAGGAAGTCAAATCCTCCAAAACGCAGAGCGCACACTCTATTCGCCAACCAAATGGCGACAGCAGCTAGCCTACAAGCCAGGCGTTGCACCCTCCGCGGCCCTCCATCGGGGAGCCAGCGCGCCGCTGCGGCGTTGGTTGCTGCCCCCAGCACTGGTGACGCCTTCCTGGACCTGATGGACGCCAACTTCAACAAGCCGTCCAAGCCTCCGCCAGCGAAGGGGCTCAACCGAGAACGGGTCGGTGACGTTCGTCTCGTCGGGGGACCCCTGCCTCGACTTCTTCCAAGTCGTCCCCGGCACCTCGGCCGCGACTGTCGGTCTCTCAATGATCTTGCATCTACAACACACATTTAATCGACTTCTGACTGACTCTTAGAACCCACTCCTGATCTCTGAAGGTTGAAGATGAACAGTGCGCAACAGAGAAGTAGAGACAAACACACGCGAACTAACCGAGTGAATTGCCTTTCTTCGCGCTTCTATTTTTATCAGAGGAAAGCCTCTGAATTTTATACACACGCTACAAGTGCAGCAATAATTTTTTACAACTACTAACTACTCTATCGTACAACACTGTACACTTTTTTGACTTCGACGTCCACGGTCACACTGCGCATGTCACCTGTCACACGTCGCCGCCTGCGCTGCTACAGTAGAGTCCCGTCAGACCGTTTCGTCGCCTTAGAAACTGTCAAAAGAGTAAAAACGGAGCAGCAGAGTTGTTGTGTCCAACAATCTCCTTCTAACCACGCTGCTCCTCAGCCACTTTGATCACGCCGATCCGAGACCGAGCCTCTAAGAATCGGACGCGCCCAAGTGACTTGGTAAGAGTGTTCGCGAGTTGCCGACCGATTTCGACGAACTTGAGGACGATCCGCCCTCACTCGACGCAGTCATGGATGAAGTGATACCTCACGTCAATGTGTTTGCTACGATCGTAAAGAACGGGGTTCTTGCATAGGGCGATGGCGAACTTGTTGTCCACCATCAGGGTCGGTGCTTGCAGCTGCTCTCCTAAGAGCTCGCACAGCAACCGATAGAGCCACACATACTCACATGCAGCTGTCGCCGCAGCGATGTACTCCGCCTCGCATGTCGAGAGAGCCATTACTCGCTGCTTATAGGCCTGCCAACTGATAGTGTTGTGCCTCAAGTAGAACATGACGTCGGTTGTGCTCTTTCGGTCGTCGATGTCGCCGCTCATGTCACTGTCGCTGAACTCGGTCAGCTTCAGTGAACCTCCGCCGATTCTACGGTACTGGACTCCATAGCCTTGCGTCCCTGCGACGTAGCGTAGGATCCTCTTGACAGCGGCGAGGTGATCCTCCCTCGGATCTTGCATGAAACGGCTCACGAACCCCACGGCGAACGCAATGTCCGGCCGTGTGTTCACCAGGTAGCGCAGCTCATCGACGATGCTTCGATACCAGAACGCATCAACGGTCGATGCTGTGCTCCTCTTTGACAGCTTCAGCCGATCCTCCATCGACGTCTGTGCTGCCTTACACTCCGAGAGGCCTGCCCTCTACAGGAGCTTCGCCGCATAGGCGGACTAGGAGAGCTTGATGACTCCTCTCTCCTGCATCACCTTGATGCCCAAGTAGTAGGATAGCAATACCTGGTCGCTCATCCTGAACAGAGACATCATCTGCTGCTTGAACGTCTCGATGTCTTCCTTCTTGACGCCGGTGATGATAAGATCGTCGACGTAGACTTCGACGATCAGCGTGCTCCCCCTGGAACGTCGTGTGTAGAGTGCATGCTCATTTACACACCTGGTGAAGCCAAGCTTATTTAAGCTTGCGTCCAGTTTGGCGTTCCACGCTCGCGGAGCCTGTCGTAGCCCGTACAACGCCTTCCACAGCTGAAGCACTTTGTGCTTTTCACCCTTCTCAACGAAGCCCGGTGGTTGTTCTACGAACACTTCCTCAACTAGCTCTCCGTTGAGGAATGCTGACTTTACATCCATGTGATGGACCTGCCAGTCTTTCTCTGTCGCCAATGCTAGCATGAGTCGGACCGACTCCATCCGCGCAACTGGCGCAAACACCTCGTCGAAGTCCACTCCTTCTCGCTGCACGTACCCCTTGGCAACCAGCCTCGCCTTGTGCTTCATCACCTTGAAGACCCACTTGAGCCCGATCGGTCGACAACGGGTCGGCGGATCCACTAGCTCCCAAGTGCGGTTCACTTCGATTTAATGCATCTCCTCTGCCATGGCCTTCTGCCAGCATGGGTCGCGTTCGGTATCTGCGAACGTAATTGGTTCCTTGGCAATCACCGTCAGCAGTTGCTGCACGCTGCGTTCCACCTGAGTCCCTGTCCTCAGATGTTGAGGGTCGATGATCAAATCATTGATCGACCGACACCTCAGCGGCCCTTCGTCTACTCGCGGCGTCTGAGTCGCTCTGCCGATTCTAAGACCTCGACCCTCCACACTGACTCCGGCCCTCGGGCCTCGAGTCACGTTGGAGTCCTCCTCCCTTCCTTGTATCGCGTCGACTGCCGCCGCGCCGACCGCCCGACCTTTGGCCGCGCCGACTGCCCGACCTCTGGCCGCGTCGACCCGTGGACCTGGAGCCGCTCTACCCAGTCGGATCCGAGTCCTCCTGATTAGCTGATCTCAGGCTCCGTCGACCTCCAGTCTCGGCATCGCGCCGATCTTTAGTCGCAGCTGAGTCGCGTCGACCGTCGGAGTCAGAGTCCTCCCGACTCGATGACCTCGACCCTTGGTCGCGCCGGCCCGCCGGTCGCTTTCTACGCCGACTCCTGTAGTCCGGGCCTTGCTCCGCCAACTCTTAGTCGCATGGTGCGGTTGATCCAGAATCGCGCCCACCCCTACCGTCCGAGCCCTCTGGCTCTACCGACTCCGGTTCGCGCCGATCTCTGGCATCGCCGCGCTCAACTCCCTCTGAAGCTGAGCCCACCTCCCCTATCTCCGAGGAGTGCTCAAAGGAGAAGGAGCCCCGTGAGCCTGCCTCTCCTTCATCGGCACTAGTCCCCGACCAGTTTCAGTTTGCCACCTCGTCGAAGACGACATCTCAAAAGATATGCACCCTCTTCTCGTCAGGGTCATATAGGCGATACGCCTTACTCTCGGCTTCGTAGCCAAGGAACACCATCTTGGTGCTCCTATCCTCCAGCTTGCCAAGGTGTGGCTTCACCGTCTTCACGTGCGCCACGCAGCCGAATGTCCTGAGGAAGGACACGTCTGGCTTCCTCCCGTGCCAAGCCTCGAAGGGGGTCTTTCCGGCTACGGCCTTGGTCGGTGAGCGGTTGAGGATGAACACCGCCGTGCTCACCGCCTCACCCTAGAATGCCGCCGGCATATCCTTGGCCTTCAACATGCTCCTGGCTATGCCGACGATGGTCTAGTTCCGCCTTTCCACGACACCATTCTCCTGCGGCGAGTATGGTGCCGTGAGGTGCTGCTCCACGCCCTTCTCGGTGCAATACCGACCAAACTCCACCGATGTGAACTCTCCACCCCGGTCGATCCTCAGTACGCACAGTTTTCGACCTGTCTCGGTCTCAACCCGCGTCTGAAACTCTACGATGGCTCTGGAAGCCTCGTCTTTGGTGATGAGCAGTCGTAACCACATGTACCGACTGCAGTCATCCACCAGTAAAAAGAAGTAGCGCCGATCCCCATGCGTCGGCGGGGTGATTGGCCCACACATGTCGCTATGCTCGAGGTCCAAAAGACCCTCGGCACAGTACGTCACCTTGCATGAAAATGACTGTCTTCTGTGCTTTCTGGCGAAGCAACTGTCGCACAGCTCTCCGACATGCTCGATCATGGGAAGGCCTCGCACCATATCGTGCCGACCTAGCCTTGCCAGCGCATCAAAGCTGATGTGGCCAACTCGCCCATGCCACAGCCACGCATCGTCGCCAATCCTCGCCGCCAGTCACATCGGCTGTGTCATCTGGAGCTTGATAGTATAGAGACGGTTTCTCCCGCGGTTCACCTTCAGCAGCAACCGCCGCTCTCGATCTCTGATGCAGAGGACCCCGTTTTCGAGCAACACCTGGCACCCTCGCTCGTCCAGCTGTTCGAGGCTCACAATGTTGGTCTTTAGACGTGAGATGAAGTAGACTCCGGTTAACGCGCGGTGCTCGCCACTCCGACCGCTGAACACCACTGTGCCTTGTCCCTCAATCTTCACCACTAACCCGTCCTCGAACTTGACCGACCTCGAGATGACGGAGTCAAGCTCTGTGAAGACCGCCTTGTTGCCCGTTATGTGGCTGCTAGCCCCTGAATCGAGGTACCAGACGTCCTCGACGGTGTCTTCCTCCCTTCCCAGGTGAACATGAGCCCTGATCTCATCCAGCTCAAGTTTCCGATGCTCTCCATTCTCTAAGACATCCTCGAGAGTACAAAACTGCAACAGCAGCAAAGTCGAATCTTGCTCGCTCTCTTCCGCCAGATGGGCCTTCTCCTTTCGCCCTCGGCCCTAGTGGGCGCGCCTCTGACTCCCGCGGTCACGGCGCTTGGGCGCACGGCAATTACGTGCCCAGTGCCCCTTTTTGTCACAGTTGTGGCACTCGTCGTTGGCGCATGGGGAGGGTCTGCCACTCCTTGACTTGCCTCTACCACGCCCGCTCTGACCGGAGCTGGACAGATTACCCGCCTGCTCTCTGCAGCGCGCCCTTTATTCTTCCTCCGTCAGCAGTAGCCTGCTGCTGGTACTTGCCGGTGTTACTGCCGCGGCGCGGTCTTCGACCGCCTTCAACCTCTCGGTCACGTCCTCCAGCGTGAGTTCCGAGATGTCGAGCAGAGTCTCAATCGAGAGAGCAATCTGCTCGTACTTCGCCCGCACAACCCGCAGGTACTTCTCGATAACCCGCTGCTCAGCGATCTCGTCACCGAGTGCCGCTAGCTCCGCCACCAACGAGGTGAGTCGCAGTGTGAAATCCTCCACGGACTCGCCATCACGGAACGTGATGTTCTCGTACTCCTTTCGGAGCAGTTGCGCCTTCGCCTTCTTCGCTCGGTTCGAGCCTACCTGCATCGATGCGAGCTTCTCTCACGCCTCCGTCGCTGTTTTCGCTCTCCCCAAAATAGAGATGAGATCTGGTGTCACCGCGTGGAGAATCGCCTCCAACGTCAGCTTGTCCTCCGTGTTGTCGTCGGTTCCGGACTCAACGGCGACCCACAAGCCACGCGCCTGACGTATCACCTTCATCAACACCGCCCAGTCGAAGTAGTTCCTGCGTCAGTCGAAGTAGTTCGTGCGTGTGAGCGTTGGTAGACGGTGGCTCTGCCGCGGCGGGCGCACTGCTCCCGCACGAGATCCTGGAGTCCGTCCGCGACGGCGTCGTCGATCTGCAGTGGGAGCGCATGGTCACCGATCGTAAGCTAAACAACTGCCTCGCCGTGTGCGACGTGTCGGGCAGCATGACTGGCCTCCCCATGGACGTCTGCGTCGCGCTCGGCCTTCTCCTCTCAGAGCTCTGCGACGAGCAATGGCACCACCGGGTTATCACATTCAGCGAGCATCCTCAGCTTCACCGCGTCTCTGGCAGTACCCTCACGGAGAAGGCCCACTTCATCCGTTACATGGACTGGGGCAGGAACACTGACTTCCAGGCTGTGTTCAAAAAGCTTCTCGACGTCGCCGTCGCCGGCAAGCTGCCCCCAGAGCGGATGGTTAGAAAGTGTTCGTGTTCAGTGACATGGAGTTCGACCAGGCGTCGTCTAGGCCCTGGGAGACAGACTACGAGGCCATCACGAGGAAGTTCACGAAGGCTGGGTACGGCGACGCGGTGCCTGAGATAGTTTTCTGGAACCTGTGGGACTCCTCGTCCATCCCAGTGACCGCCGAGCAGAAGGGTCCAAGAACATGGTGAAGCTGTTCCTTGACGGCGAAGAGATCGCCTCGCCAAGGGTCGTGATGGAGAAGGTCATCTCTGGGCCCGAATACCAGGCGCTCGCCGTATTCGATTGATCGGCTGTGGGTAAGCCGATCCTGAGCGTGCGGAGGTGGGCGCATCAAGCCTGGAACGTGGAGCCGTTGAGGTGCTGGCGCATGCAGTTAGCTGGAGAATAAACAGTCTCTTAACAGGCTGAATGAGTGAATGTAGCTAGTTTCGGTTTATGCTTTCTGGTTTATGCTGTCGTTCATAGAACTTTGCTGTTACTTACCTCACTGAATAAACTGAATCCGCAATCGTTAAGTTGGCATGCCAGTGTCTCTTTGATGTAGAGCCTTTGTACGCACGCAAGTGCGCAATGCTCTCTTTGGTGTCAATTTCGTTTTGTATGTGACGATAGAAATTGATGGTGAAAATTCCATGGCACAGATTTCCTAGAAATTTTGCCACACCGGTGCTATAGAATTATTTTTTTTAAAATGTTACTGCTAATTTGATAAAAAATAATTTGTAATTGTAATCATAAGACTCACATATCCTGCTGTGCTGACAGCATATTCTTAAAAGAGATACACTTGCAAATTTGCTTTATTTATTGATATTTTTTGCTCTTTCTTTACACATAATGAATCTTATTAAACGAGTACCATCTAGCAAGTGCAGTGCCATAAACATGCCGCAACCATATGTTGATTACTAATCATTCACAAGCCTGCTTAGTATTCCCTCGTTACAAAATATAAGCATTTTTAAGTTTAATCAAAGTCAATCTTTCAGCACTTTCCGTTATGTCAAAGTAATGAAAAAATCTTTTAGTATTTTGACCATTAATAATGTATAATTAATAATATTTTTTCATATAAAAATTATATTTTTTGAATTCATCGTGAAATAAGTTTTCATAGAATGTATATTTTTTACATTAAAATTTTGTAATTTTCTAAATATTATTAATAAAAGTTTTAAAAAAATTAACTTTATCTAAAACTAAAAATACTTATATTTTGAAACAGAGATAGTATTTGAATTTGAAAACCACAGTGCTCTAAATCGACACCAGCACGCCAAAAGAAAGTAGTATTATCAGATGGCAAAGTGATAAACCTTTCCATTTCTCTTGTGCACGATCGAAACTTGTATGTAGCCGATCTCCCCGTCCATCGTGCAAACGGAGGGCTGAGAAATCGTGCAGCACCGGAGCCCCGTCCCTTGTATGGATAGTGCAGCAATTTTTCATGTAAAATAATATTCTTAATGCATGAGCGACTTGACCCACAAGTCACTGCCAGACCCCTGATCTGATCATATGGGCCTCATCCATTTCGGTCTGCCAGTTCATTCCAAAGCCACCGGCTCCGTTTCTTCCCCTTCCCCAAATCTGCGATAGAAAAACCCACAAAACTCAGACGCCAAACCCTAGTCGCCAAACGATGGCTGCGGCGGCCTGCCGACGTGCGGTGTTGTACACTCTCCGAGGCCTACCAGTGGAGAGCCTCCGCGCCGCGGCAGAGCGGGCAGCGGCGGCGGCAACCACCGGTGGCGCGTTCCTGGACCTGATGGATGCCAACTTCAACAAGCCTCCGCCGGCGAAGACGCTCACGGGGAACGCGTCACCGACGTTCGTGTCCTCAGGTGACCCTTGCCTCGATTTTTTCTTCCATGTCGTCCCCGGCACTCCGGCGACGTCCGTTACCTCCCTCCTCGCCAAAGCGTGGGCCGCCGAGCCTGTCACCGCGCTCCGCCTGTCGTGCAATCTCCGCGGCGTGCGCGGCACCGGCAAGTCCGACCGCGAGGGCTTCTACGCCGCCGCGCTCTGGATGCACGTGTGCCATCCCAACACGCTCGCCCTGATCGCGCGACCTGTAACGGAGTTCGGATACCTCAAGGACTTCCCCGAGATCCTGCACCGCATCATCCACAGCGGCGTCTCGGCGAGGACCCCGCGGAAGAAGGCCCGCCTCGCCGCGTCGGGGTACCTCGCCTACCGCTTCGGCCACGAGAACCGGCTACGCGATCCTGCCACGAGGGAGGCGCGCGTCGCTGCCGCCAATAAGCTTGATCAGAAGATCTCGGCCGACGCCGCCGTCGGGTGCCGGAAGAGGCGCCCGGAGGCCGCTGCGAGAGCCGTCGACCGGTACTCCCGCGACGCAACCTACCGATTCCTGCATGATCGCACGGCAGATCTGTTTGCGGATCTCCTCGCCGAGGAGACATGCAGAAGCTCGCGGACGGCAAGGTCAACGAGCTCTCGCTCGCCGCGAAATGGTGCCCCTCGCTGGAAAGCTGCTACGACCGCTCCAAGCTCCTCTGCGAGGCCATCGCACGCCGCCTCTTTCCCAAGGGCTCAGCACCGGAGCTCCCTGAGGACTTGGAGAGTACTACGGCTACCGCGTCCGCGAACTTCTCCGCAAGACGCTCGTGACCCTGGGCCGCGCCCTTGAGCTGCCTGTGATTTTCATGTCGGCGCGAGCGTGGGGTGACGTCGTGTACAAGCGCGTCGCCTCGGTGGCCATGAAGAACTACAAGGACATCTTCATCAAATATGACACCGAACGCTTCCAGGAGTACCTAGCCGATGTTGAGTCCGGCAAGGCGAAGATTGCAGCAGGCGCCGTGCTTCCCCACGAGATCGTGGCGTCGGTAGAGAACGGCGATGACAAGGTCGCCGAACTGCAGTGGCAACGCATGGTCAGCTATCTGCGGGAGATAGGCAAGCTCAACAACTGCATCCCCGTTTGCGATGTTTCAGGCAGCATGATTGGCCTCCCCATGAACGTCTGTGTTGCCCTCGGCCTCCTTATCTCCGAGCTCAGCGACGAACCGTGGCAGCACCGTGTCATCACCTTCAGCCAGCTGCCTGAGTTACAACAGGTCTCCGGCAAGACTCTCCGGGAGAAGACCGAATTCATCCGTTGCATGGATTGGGGCTATAACACTAATTTCCAGGCGGTGTTCGACCAGATCCTCCGCGTCGCTGTGGCCGGCAACTTGCCCCCTGAGAAGATGGTGAGGAGGTTGTTCGTGTTCAGCGACATGGAGTTCGACGTGGCGTCGTCAAACAAATGGGAGACAGATTACGAGGCGATCGTGAGGAAGTTCAAGGATGCCGGGCACGGCGACGCGGTGCCGGAGATAGTGTTCTGGAACCTGAGGGACTCCTCCTCCCCGCCGGTGACATCGAACCAGAAGGGCGTGGCGCTGGTGAGCGGTTTCTCCAAGAACCTGGTGAAGATTTTCCATGAGGGAGGAGGGATCGTGTCGCCGAGGGCTATCATGGACATGGCCATCTCCGGGAAGGACTACGAGAAACTTGTCGTCTTCGATTGATTTATTAGTGTGAAGCATTGAGGACTCATTTCGGAAATATGAAAAATGAATGAACTCCTGTGTTTCTGGTTGAATTCGTCCTGTGATTTGCTGTATTCTCTATGGTACTTTAAAAATTTCTCTATTCAAATATTTCATGACGAGCGTCAGAAGAAGAGCGTCCGTTTCGTTCCGCACGGTTCTCTCTGTTTTTTTTTCCCCCAACCCAACTGATGCTCCCTCCCGTGAATCTCGCAAGTTTCGCTCCTGCAGACTCTGGACAAGGCACGAACACTATATGGTGGGCATTTCCAGCTCATACTTATCGAAACATCTGATTTACATTTAGCACGAAGAATGAATAAATCAATCGCAGTAACAATGCCTATTTCTATGATGCAGTACACGATCTTCTAGAATCACAACAGCGCGGCAGACACTGCCAACCCTTCGCGCCAGCTGATGAGGATGGCCGTGGCCGCGTAGTGCGTGAGCGCGCCGACGAGCACGAGCACGTGGAAAATCTGGTGGCTGTGCCCGACGCAGTCGAACTTGCCCGGCCTCCACCTCTCCGGCACGCGGGTGACGTAGAACCCTGCCCCGGCCGCGTACACCAGCCCCATGACGAGCTCCAGCGCCAGCGCGAGGTGGCACTCGCGGTGCTCCCAGTTGAGCCACAGAGCGTGCAGCGCCGGCACCACGCCCGACAGGCCCATGGACACGAACAGCGCGGCGCGGAGGTGGCGCAGGCGCGGCGACGAGCGCGCCGGCGCGAGCAGCATGGCGACCACGAGCAGGCCCTGCGCGGCTATCGCGCCCAGGTACGCGAGCTGCGTCGCGGCGCGGCCGATGAACGCGTAGTACACGGGCGGGAAGAAGGAGGCCACGATCATGACCGCGATGCCGGCGTAGTCGAGCTGCCAGAAGATGCGGCTGAAGCGGCGCGAGTGGCACGCCAGGAGGTGCGCCGCCGCGCTGACCGCCAGGCACGTCATGGCGCCCAGGAGGAACACCGTCCGCGGCCACCTCGGCACCGCGTTGCTGCTTCCCACCATCGAAAAATCCTTGCTCACCAAGGTCTGCACGCGTCAAAGGATTCAAATATCAGCACCCAAGATTATTACTGGTAACCTCTTTATTCTACTAACCAACAAAAAGAGAAAATTTCACTATTTAAATTCCAGAAAAACCATTGCTTTCGATCGCATTGAACATTTGCCAATGCCATGTGCAACAGACGACAGAAAACCTACTCCATGTGGCAACAGATTGCAAGTTGGTGCCTGAAGACCTGAAGCGCGCGATGATTGGCTTCAGTAGTTACTCCTAGTTGGCTGAGGCTCTTTTTTTTCGAGAAACTAGTTGGCTGAGACATTGGAACAGGTCGATCAATGCGATTAGTTGGGGCGAGATTAATGATGAACGGACCAGAGATGACTGATGCACAGTGCAATGGTCTCCTACCAATCGATCTTCCAGCCAGGGGTCATGTGCTAATCTAGAACCAGAAACATAAGCACGCCCTGGAGCAGTACAGAACCATCATCAGGCGTTGCCACTGACCTGTTCTCAGTTTAAAATCCCATAAAATTCACACGAGTTCTAAACTATGTCTGGTCTGCAAGTTCCAGCTCAGTTGGGAGTTGGAGCGTGACCAGCTCCAACTGTGTGAAACCTGTCTGTTTTTGGCGCCGAGTATTTTTCTGAGATGAACATGTACAGCTATGGCGGATGCGATCTCCACCTACCAAGTGGACGCTTTGGCTTTATACTAGAGTTTCTGAATCAACAATGAACTGGATGCAGGTTTGTTTGTGGCCGAACTAGCTATCTGCCAATAATTGCACAGCTGGATCGCGCATCTGTTTTTCTTTTAGAATATACTTTAATCTTGACTATTCTATTTTGAATTCCTTTACACTGTGATATTTTCATCAAGGAATAATTTTATCTACACCATCGCTTTAGCTTTCATCTGTACCATCATTTAGGTCAAATGACATGTAAAACTAGAACTCCACCTGTCATTGACTTAACTTGATGTATAGATGAAAAGTGCATTCAAAGTAATGGTATAAATGCCAATAACCTTTTCATCGAGGTTTAACTGTTAACAAGGAGAGGAAAAGTCTGTGGTTCAGACTCCAGTGCCCGGTTAGTAGTTTTTCAAAGTTATATTTGAACGATCTGGAACGTTGGACCAGGTGTGGAAGTAAAACGAAATGAAGAAACAGGTCGTGGTTTGAAGGCGTACCGAGTTGCTGGTGTCCCACGACGCGTTGGCCGACGCCAGCATGAACGTCAGGATCCCCGGAGTGGCGTTGGCGCCGGCGGCGGCCGCCGCTTTCTCTGCTTCCCCTGCGACGGCGAGCCAGAGGAACAGGAAGAAGCCGCCGAGATGGCTGCAGGCACAACGCGAGACCGAGTCAGAAACAGAGGCAGGGAAGCGGAAGCAGGGGGGGGGGGGGGGGGGCGGAGCACGCGTACCTCCAGACGTTGAGCGTCTCGTTGTGCCAGGCGAAGACGCTGCGCAGCGCGTCGCGGACGGACCACTCGCAGCGGTAGTGGCCGCGGATGAACTCGTTGTCGCGCAGGTAGTCCGGCAGCTCCTCGAACGCCACCAGCCGCGGCAGCGCCGCCGCCTCTTCTTCCTCCTTATCCGCCGCCGGCTCCTTCTTCTTCTCCCGCGCCGACGCCACTACGTCGTCGGCTCCTGCGCGGGCGTGGATATGGCCGTGGCCGCAGCACCGCCCGCCGAGGAGCGGCTCCAGCGTGGCGATGGCCGCCGCCGCCGCCGCCGTCGTCGTCGTTGTCGTTGTCGTCACCGTGGTCGTCGCCATGTCTCTCGCTCTCGGTGGTGCGGGAGAAACGCGCGCGCGCGCGCGCGGAAGCCGAGCTCGTCAAGGAAATGAAACCCGTTGGGCTCGCGCGGTCTCTCGCTGTCCTCTCCTGGGGCTTTTATGGAGCGACGATCTATCGGACTATTCGGCGAGACAGTCGTTCTGCCGAACAGCAGTGGCGTGCACCCCTCAGCTCGAAGCGGGAGTAGAGTAAAGTCGCAGGGCAGCTGGAATGGAACGAGCGAGTGCGCCTGGACGCAACACGGCCACGTTTATATCGTCGGCCGCGCCGTGATGGACGGACGGACGGACGGACGGCGAGGCTGGCGAGGAGGTTGGTTGGCAGGCGGGTGGGAGTTGGACGAACGTATTACACTGTTGCGGATTACTGCTGTCTGCTGCAGCGCTGCTGCGACCCGGCGTGTCGCGGCGGCGGCTTTGACGTGCCCAGAATTTCTTCGCAATTGACCACGTAGCCGCCGTTCGTCCATCGGTCAAACTGAGCGCGACCTGCGAAGCTTCCATGTTGGGCGCGGACTTTGGGGGTGAACAACCCCTGTTGTTTCCACGGAACGGAAGAATGGGAGACGGTGGCCGGCTGCACCTGTGCGTGTGAACGACGTGGCGAGGCGGAGCTGCAGTGGCGTACGTGGACTCGTCCGGGTCCTTAGTCCTTACCCGGCCGTCGCCACGTGGCTCTAGATCCCAGACGCGACTGCTGCGTTTGCTTCACAGTTGGCGATGCGCGGAGCACGTGGACGTTGCTTAACGTGCAATCGGATTAGAGAAAGGAAATTGGCACTCCGAGAGCATCTGTAGCAACGACGCAGGTGTTCTCCCGTTCGCGTGGAGCGTGAGTAGTGAGCTGGCAACGGCACGGCACGTCCACGCAGCGTCCACATCGACCAACCGTCAATCGCGGTGGGTCCATAGTGCTGGACGTCAAAGTAGCAGCACGGACGGCCCGTGGATCCAGAGCCCACGGGCGGAATAAGGAGATCCATCAGCCGACGGGAGCGAGGCCTGAAGAGAGGCGTTGGTGGGCTTGGGCTTGGGCTCTCACGGCCTCGTCCCGCCGCTAAGTGATCCGCCAGAAGACGATAAGAGAAGGCCCGGTTGCGCGGTTGCGAAAAGGTGGACGATGAAATAAACTGCGCGCCCTCTCAAAAAAAAAAA
>BCLF01000008.1:1628416-1651755 GCA_001602275.1 Zoysia japonica | reverse complement strand
GATGAAATAAACTGCGCGCCCTCTCAAAAAAAAAAAAAAAAAAATCCCGCGCGCGCGCGTGGAAGTAGCGGCCACGGCGGTGATCTGGAGGCACGATTTGTTCGGCGGGTCGTCGCTCCGCTCGACAGCCGACACCTTCCTGACGACGGAGGCGGAGGGACAGGTGGTGGTGGATGATCCTGCTCCCGCACCCACAAGTTGGGATGTCATGTGAAATTAACAATAACATCATGTCCTACACTAATAGCGACTGACACGTGTGAAATTGAAATTTAAGGCAGAGAAAGACCTCCACGGGTTCGCTTTCTCTGAATATTCCACAGGACCGAGCGGTGGAAAGCTCATGTCTCGCGCGCGGTCACGGAGGGCCGGCGTTGAAATTAAGTTTCAGTTTTCCAGTTAGCTATTTTTTTAATAAAAAAGTTAAAAAAACAGAAATTAAAACAAACAGAATTTTAAAAAACTTACTTTTGAAAAGCAGAAAAGTAAATTTTTGATGAAATAACTAAAAATTGAAAAGCATATTCTAAATTTTTTTATTTTTTATGTGTTAAAAAACTAAAAATTTATTACAAAATCAATATTTAAATTTAATCAAACAACTTTTTTCAATTAACCAACAATCAACTTTTTTAAAATCATAAAAAATAAAAGCTCAAACGACACGCATCAACTATCGGGCTGTTCGCCTCGTTACGTGTGGTGCCATAGACCAGTTCGTTTGCTGTTGCCACCGGCCCACGAGGCACAACTGCTTAACATCGACAGCTTTCTTTTCTTGTAGTACTAGAAAAGGAAAATGACCAATGGACCGATATTGAACTAGCAAATTCGAAACGTAACTTCTTCTTTTTTTTTAAAAAAATGAAAGTTATCTCATCACCTGTTTCATTTGAACGAAAATACCATAATCAATTTATTACAGATAATGAAACCGCGTGCACCAATTCGGAATAAGTGTCATACGGAGTGGATGAAGTGCAGCATGCTGCATTCATGCATTAGAATCCGTAATAACGCAACGGCGCAGGTACCGCTTGTACAGGTCCTCGAGCCCGTCACGCAGCTCGACCTTGGGCTTCCACCCGAGCGCCCGCACCTTGGAGCTGTCCAGCAGCCTTCTCATAACGCCGTCCGGCCGGCTCGCATCCCAGACGACGCTCCCCTCGAAGCCGACCACCTCCCGCACCGTGTCCGCGAGCTCGCGCATCGTGACCTCGCGCCCGCTCCCGACGTTGACGTGCTCGTCGCCGGAGTACTTCTCCATCAGCAGCACGACGGCGTTGGCGACGTCGTCCGCGTGCGTGAACTCGCGCAGCGGGGCGCCGGAGCCCCACACGACCACCTCGTGGGCGCCCGTCGTCTTGGCGTCGTGGAAGCGGCGGATGAGCGCCGGGATCACGTGCGAGCTCTCCGACGGGAACGGGTGCCGCGGGCCGTACATGTTGTTGGGTGTCGCGACGATCGCGTCCATGGCGTGCTCGGCGCGGTACGCCTGGCACATCTTGATGCCCACGATCTTGGGGATCGCGTACCTGCATCAGTATTGTGAGAAGCACTAGTTATATTTAGTCACGCGTCTACTTGCGGGTCGCAACCACGCATGCAGTCGTGTAACTGCCCAAAGTAGTTCTTAGAGGTTTTCCGTTCCGAGCTTAGTGTGTGACTTCGCATATGGACTATGGATAATGGAGCAAGTCTACGTGTTACCACAAGCCTATGACGCACCACTCGTTTCCCGGCGCCGGTGGGCCGGAGAGGAGCGCGGACTCCGGTATCGGCTGCGGCGCGTCCTCGGCGTAGACGGCAGAGCTGGCCAGGTACAGCAGCTTCCGCACGGTGCCGCATCGGCGAGCAGCAGCGAGGACGTTGGTGGTGATGCGCAGGTTCTCCGTCATGAAGTCGGCCGGCGCGGGCGAGCTGGCGTGGAGCCCGCCCACCTTGGCCGCCGCGAGGATGACGTAGCGCGGCCGCTCGGCGGCGAAGAACTTGTCCACCGCGGGCAGGGACGTCAGGTCCAGCTCCGCGTGGGTGCGGCCCACGATATTGGTGAAGCCGAGCTCGGTCAGGCGGCGGTGGACCGCGGAGCCCAGCATGCCGCGGTGGCCGGCGACGAAGACTTTGGCATACTTGTCGGAGAGGAACGACCTCCCGTCGTCGCCGGCTTTCAGCCCGGCCGTCTGCAGATTCCTATCGGAAGGCATCGTGGATTACTACTGCTACAGTTTAGTGTCGGACGGGCTCTTGAGATTTGACAAGTGTTGCTTCCCTGTTCTCTCGTGTTTTGGCCTTAAATAGAAAATGCAGATTAGTTCTGCGTTACTGATAATTTCGCCATGTGAAAGCAATAACAATGACTAATTGTTCGTGGTGCACAGTGCTGTGCCGGTGCCGCGTGTAGCTACAGCATTAGTTTGAGATTCCCCGCGGCGTTCCCTTTCAGTAATTACGCAGCCTAACACACAGTACATCGTTTCGTCAAAAAAAAGGTACATCCTTGATAATTATGTTTTGAAAATGATCAGATATTGATCCATAACTTATCCCTTGAATGTTTGTTAGGGGCTGGATATGGTCTAGATTAGACTACCCAGATGGATTCAAAGGTTGGAGCTGAAATAATTTCTATAAAAAAAAGTAAATTTCATAAAACTACATGTTGTTCGATAAAACTATTATAAAACTACAGATTTAAAGATGTATCACAAAACTACATATTTTGTATATTTTTTTATCACAAAACTACAGATTTAAAAATTGTATAAAAAAACTACAGATTTAATGTTTATGGATATCACATTTACAAAGCATAAATTTATAGTTTTTTGATAAATTAACTCTTTAAATTTGTAGTTTTGTGATAAATTGCTCACAAAAATTATAGTTTTGTGATACACCTCTTTAAATTTATAGTTTTGTGAAACAGGTATGTACAAAATATAAAGTTTTATGATATACTTTTTTAAACTGTAGTTTTGTGATAGTTTCATCAAAGAACATGTAGTTTTGTGAAATTTACTTTAAAAAAAAAGAGAAAAGTCAACACCAAAGTTTATATCATTAGTTTCAACAATAGGGATCCATATAGGTATTCTGGAACTGTTGGATCCATATAGGTATTCTGCAAAGTGAAGAGACGCTAGAACATCTGTTTCTTTGCTGTAACTTTGCCCGAAGGTGTTGGGATTCGATTAACATTCATATGTCGAGGTAGACCAGTGTTACAAATCTTCAGTTCTATCAAGAGGCAGTTATTAGTTCCTTTCCTTATGGAAATTGTCATTATCATGTGTTGGCGCATTTGGACTATTAGAAATGATTGGATTTTCAACAATATGATCCAACAGTTGAGAGATGCATGGGTAAGTTCAAGCTTGAATTTAAGCTTCTTTTGCACAGAGCGAAGAGAAAATATTTCCCTGATGTGGAAGAGTGGTTGTCAGCCCTGTAGTGTAGTTTTCTTTTGTTTCTGTTTTTCCTCTGCTTTGCTGTAACTTTTTAACTTTTTTGAGTTTCTGTGAGTATATATATATATATATATTCAGATGAGCACTACCCTTCTGTTCACCTTAAAAAAAAAAGAAATCTTCAGTGTTTTTCTTTTCATGTTTTTACTGAGATAGAAAAACCACAATAGTACGGAGTATTGCATTCGTTTTATGATCTAGCACGAGATTGTGCTGATTTAAATCCCATGAGTGCGACAATGTCGAAATCTTTCACATGTGGTGCTCCCTCTGCAATTGCAATAGGAGTAACATCAGGGGGGCTACCTGATGTGATGCCATTGATCCCAATGAAAGCACTGATCTTTCCAATGTAAATTTTGAAACAGATGTCTTAAAAGTTGAGATGGACTATATGTCTGCATGTCGCCTCACCGGTTACTTCAAATTTTTACTAGGATGGAGAACGTTTTTTTTTTCGAACTAAAGTTTGTTAGAGGGTACTTAACGTGATTCCATTTTTTTACCACCCGGCCCACGTCTGTTGAGTTCGTGCAGGCCGTGGCCTGGCCCGTTTAAGTGAAATCCGTCATGGATCATATTTCGAGCCGTCAGATCGGCAGAAAGGCTGGTGGATTCCGTTGCTGAGTACGGAGTACTACTCGTGCACCTTTTCGTTTCGCGGAGCTCGGCCGGTTTTTGCAGGATTAATGGTCGTGCGATGCGGCACTGTTTATATTTTATCTGTAGATCATTCATCACTGTTAAATTGCCATAGCTGCCAGAGACGGTAAGTAGACGGGAGGCCGAAATTTGGTTGACGGCTCGGCCCATTGTACAGATGGGCTGGAATCAGAGAGAGCGGCGTTTTTTCTTTTTTGCTTGTACTCCATAGGTTATCCGTTATCCCGTTGACAAAATTCCCAAAATCGAGTGCGTGCATCTCGCTCTTGGATCCTGCGCTGCCTCACGTGCCGCCTGTTTCAAAATTTCAAGTGCTAGTAGAGTACTAGTACGAGCTTGCGGGCTTGCCGCAAGCAGCAAAGCTTGCCGAGTCAACGGCTCGGCGGACGTGCCAGGAGAGCAGCAACTCGAGAGGTCAAGGCCCAGCCCACTCCCTCCTGCATAACTACGGCGGCCCCATCATCAAACAAAATCCCAAATCCCTCTCTCATCAGGTCCGGAGAATCACATCCGACCATCTCCGGCCACCGCGCGTCCGGCGACATGGGCACCGCCACCGCCGCCGGTAATCCTCTAGCCGTCGTCCCTGTACCTAAACTTCCACACTCCGGCTCCCTGCTTGGTTTAACTCACCGCTCTCTCTCGCACCGCAGATCCGCTCCCGTCCTTCCTCGCCGACAAGGGCGCGAAGGTCTTCGTCGCCGGCCACCGCGGCCTCGTCGGCTCCGCGATCCTCAGCCGCCTCCTCGCCCTCGGCTTCACCGACGTCGTCGTCCGCACCCACGCCGAGCTCGACCTCACGCGTCAGGCCGACGTCGAGGCCTTCTTCGCCGCTGAGCAGCCCCGCTACGTCGTCCTCGCTGCCGCGAAGGTCGGGGGCATCCACGCCAATTCCACCTTCCCGGCCGACTTCATCGCCGCCAATCTCCAGATCCAGACCAACGTCGTCGACGCCGCGCTCAAGTGCGGCTCCGTCCGCAAGCTCCTCTTCCTCGGCTCATCGTGCATCTATCCCAAGTTCGCGCCGCAGCCCATTCCGGAGGACGCCCTGCTCTCCGGCCCGCTCGAGCCCACCAACGAGTGGTACGCCGTTGCTAAGATCGCCGGCATCAAGATGTGCCAGGCCTACCGCATCCAGCACGGCCTCGACGCCATTTCTGCCATGCCCACCAACCTTTACGGCCCACAAGACAACTTCCACCCGGAGAACTCGCATGTCCTGCCGGCCCTCATACGACGGTTCCACGAGGCCAAGGTGTCCGACGCTCCCGAGGTCGTCGTCTGGGGCTCCGGATCGCCGTTGCGCGAGTTCCTCCACGTGGATGATCTCGCCGACGCCGTGATCTTCTTGATGGATCAGTACTCCGGGTTGGAGCATGTCAATGTGGGAAGCGGGAGCGAGGTGACCATCAAAGAGCTCGCGGAGCTAGTGAAGGAAGTGGTTGGTTTCCAGGGGAAGCTGGTGTGGGACTCCAGCAAGCCCGACGGCACTCCCAGGAAGCTCATGGATAGCTCCAAGATACAGGGGATGGGATGGAAGCCCAAGATCACCCTCAAGGATGGTCTAGTGGAAACCTACAAATGGTACGTGGAGAATGTGGTCGCGGGCAAGCAGTAGGGTGGTGCCAATACGTGGTGTGTTATTTGGTCACTGGATCATACCGTCATCAGTTATAAGTTAGCCCACACAGAAGAGTTTTGTTGCATGTCTGTTGAATAACCTGTGGGTCAAATTAGTATACTTGTAAAAGCGTACTCGAACAATTCTCTCTTGTTAGAAAAAATCTTACCATTAAGAATGAGAAACAGCTGTTCGTGACGGATGTAAGTTCTGTTTGTTCTGTGAAATATCCAGACGAGAATAATTTCAATACAGTATGCCTTCTGCACGTACTATTCAATCTGTCTTCAACTGATTTTAGTGCCATGAACTAAAATTTACCTCTACCATGAGTTCACTTAGTTATCTTGTTAATAAAAGGGTAGTCTGCCTAGAAATGGATGTTTTCCCTTGTTTGTGGGTAAACACTCTGTCACCTTGTCTTTTGATGATGTTAAAAAAGTTCATTCAGCTGAAGTACAAAAGTGAATCTGAAACATATTTCCGAGTCTGGAGTAGTTTGAAGATGAAACATATTTTCAATGAGGCATTGAGTCATTAGTGGAGTATAATATCAGACAGGAGCATATCCTTTTTTTATGTCTTCATAATATTAAAAATAAATTGATGCATGAGATGCCAAATGAGTGTTCGTTTAGACCAGCGAAGCATCGGTAGTATGTGATGAACTCAGGTTTCGATTGTTCTGATGTAAGTCTAAATAGCCCCATCTAATCTGCACCTTGCACCTGATGTTGTATCCTCAACCCGTAGGCCGTAACACAGAACAACAATATGAAATTTGGTTTAGCAGTTGGTAGATGCCTCTGTGTGTTGTAACCCACTGCTTATTTGGGAAAACATACTGGCTGAATCACCGATGCAAACTGGATATGTGATATTTTGGAAGCGTGTAGTTTGTTTGCTCGAGGTTGTCTCTCTTCATCTTTTCTTCGTGAATTGCTTCGTGCCTCCTTTGGAATGCATGACTTTCACAACAAAAAAAAAAAAATGTTGGGATAGTTTCTCCAGAATGTTCAATAAAATACTGGACAGCATTTACAAAATATCCGTTGTAGTCTAGCTGGTTAGGATACTCGGCTCTCACCCGAGAGACCCGGGTTCGAGTCCCGGCAACGGAATTTTTGTTTTTTTTTCTTATCTCTCGTGCTATTTTTTTTTTTCCGCTGCCGCATCATGGTCCATGGAACTCCGATCCAGGTTCAGCCTTCCAGGCCTGGAAAAGTGACGTTACGGGCTAGCGCAAATGGGTGCGTCGCAACCGACAGCCCATTTCAAAAGACGGAAATGATGCTATGCTTGCTTGCAGTTGCTTCACTCCATTTCTCCTTTGCCGCCTTAGCTCAAAAAAATGCAGCCTGCCAGCCACACGCGCACTTCAGTATCTGGCCTTCTCAATTTTCCAACCCTTGGGTTCTAACTTAAAAAAAATAAACAAAGACAGGAGCGTTGTCATTCATTAAAGAAGAAAGAAATTACAGTCTAATATATACAAGCACTAGACCCAACAACAAAGAAACAAACAAATAACACAAGGGGCAGGACAACTAAAGCCCAAAAACTAATTCAGATCAATGGTAGTCACCGGCTGGGCAGCAACGTTAAACAGGCGAACATCGTGAGCTATGATTGTGGCCACCTTGGGTTCTAAACTAGCGGACAGTTGTCCTTTCTGCAAAACCAATCCTACGCAATTGAATACAGAGGTGTTAGAACGAGAAGTGAGACGAAATTTATATCTGTAGATTCTGAGTTTCTTATGAATTCCTTTTAGTACAGTGCAATTTATTTTTTTTATCAACGGTCTTTCAGCTGTGCTTGTGCAGGAAGAAAACAACATGGACAAAACTAAACCCGGAGTACATTCAAAATCACAGATTGTAGGTGAAAATATTCTACTACAGAGTTGACGAATCAAATATTTCACAGAGCTTGAAGCGAGCTTACTACTAGTAAATCTTCTGACACAGGAAAGCTACCCTGACTCACGACCTTGACTCGATTGTTTGGAATATCTCTTTGGTCAGAAACGTGGCTTCAACTTGTGTGTGGCTCAGCATTGCGCTCCACTGTATACTGAAGCCAACAGATTATGCTGGTGGGTGTAAAGAATGAGGATTTGGTGTATGATTGTACGTTGATTCTGGAGACGGCTCTGAAGACACAGATTAAGCTCCAAGTGTAATGTCCTAAACTACATTAGTGGTGATAGAGACTTCCACGTGAGCACCGAATAATGCAGCAACAAGCGATTAGATTCCGTCCTCTGCACTTTCCTAATTAAAGATCGTAGTTTTTTTCTTCCCTAAATTCGAACTTGTTTTTTGTCTTCTTAAATAATTAGTGGTGAACATTATCTCATTATACTACAGAGAGTTTAGATTGTTACTAGAAAGGTCGTCTTGACCCTGTTCGTGCCCGTAACCGTTCATGAGTATATTTTCCGTTGCCGGGGAGTATATTTTCCGATCACTAAGTGAGAGTGCGGTTCTTTTATACTAAACTAGTTGACTGTCCGGGGACAGTACTAATACTGCATCGATATGAAATTGTATCCTACGAAAATAGCTAGAATTGTATAATTCAACCTTAATCGGGGCAAACTCATGTCGAGAAGCGGTTATATTAAGAGAAGCAGTTATATTAAGTCCAGAATTACATTTACATTGGTATAAAGTAGTTTGTATCATAAAAAAATACATTCCTCTAGAGACAATAGGAATATTGCAAGTTTGCAATAAGAGAGGACACGATGTTTTAAAAAAACGAAGGACTTCATTCATATGGAACCTAGGAGATCAGCTGAATATGTGGTTTTCGAACCAAAGGGAGCTGCTCAAACAGATCAGATCAGGTGCACCATTTAGAAAGTTGTGCTTTCCCATGAGACATATGTCTGAAAAAAAAGGCATTTCCTGAGTAGATGGTTAAACAAAAAGAAGTTGGGCTGCTGTCAAATAATTGTAACTATTTGCAAATTGGAAGGAAAATAAATCACGCTTGAGTCATAGGTCAGAATCTAATATGGTTAGAAAAGGATGGTATGTTGACCTAGGACAATAGGAATTTGATACCTGTGAAAACAGTTGAGTGCTAAGTTTTTACTTTTAGCAGCAAATTAATATGTTCACATAAGATGACATAGTTCAACTCTGAAATTTGAACAGTCATAAGCAATGCAGCACGCAATTACTATTCACTAGAAACTTGGCGTGGTCTTACCGCGCTTCTCAGTCATGAAAGCTTGTTGTATGACCCCCCATTATTGAATAGGATTTTAAAAAATAATCATCAAAATAGATGGCAAAAAAACATTTGATTCTTATACCTGTTAATATACATGGTACAAGAGTACAAGTACATTAATACTTTAATTTCTCGCTAGAGATTATCTGAAAGCTGTATGGACATCAATGAAGCATGGACTCTCTCTCTCTCTCTCTCTCAGAGAAAAGCAGGGACAATATAAGATTTGTTCAAGTTGGGATGACGAGCGGTGACTATGTAAACCTTAAGAGTCATTAGTAAAAGTTTTAGAGTCAATTTTAGCTTCTTTTCTTATGTATAAGAATTGAAGAGAGAAAAAAATGGGGAGATTGGAACTCAGGTTATTTCTTTTAGATGTAAGAATGACGTCAATGCTCTTTGAGAGTGAGGTAGCTCACATTAGGGGTATTTTTACAAGGCGTAGATAAAATCACAATTGATATTTGGAGTTGGGGTAAGAACTAAGTTACCACAGAGTAATTTACTATAGTAACATCTATCAATCTTGCATAATGATTTATGCCACAATTTCAAGACAAATATTTTCTTTTTAGTAACAACTTGCATTATGCTGGATATTTAACTAAGTTAGGGGTGGTAGCAGACTGAGAATTGTGATTTAGCATAGTAAGACATGTGGGCCATGGATTTTTGTCACCACTAGCTCGAGTATATTTGTTATGTTCAAAGTAGAGAGATAAATTTGCCATATGGGTTCACTTGTAAATTATTGGGAGCCACTTCGTTAAAAACTTATATTTGTGGTGATGTGGATACACAGGAAATGATGGTATAGTCATTATTTCTTTTATTTTTGTTGTGCGTGACCAGAGTTGTCCTAGAGCTGATTGGATATTTCTAGAAACACAGAATGGCTCACGCGTCATCTCTTTGCTCATCAGCTCCACACAATTGTACGGTCTAGATTGAATGCCTTGATGATCTAACGGTTGCTAAGTAAGAAGCTGATGTGGCTTCATAGATTTTGAGAAAACCTACGAGCTTTAATATATAAGGATAGGTTTCAAATGCATTCTTCAGCCCAGATGTTTTTTTTGCCCGCTTGTGAATTCTTCAGATCGGATGCTTCTTATAATTTGGTTTGAGAACAGAGATCTTTGAGATTTCACTTAGGGGCCGTTTGGATCTCTTTATTTTGTAGCAATTGAAATTTACATAATGAGTTAGCCTATTTAGGTTGAAATTTGACATTTCACAACTTTTTCAAGCTCACAAATAGGTTTATCTCAAATTCATAGGGTAGGAGATGAAAATGGATTCTATAGATAATTATGCTACAATTCTATTCTTCAACTTATAACACACTCTTTAACTCACTTCTCTACAATAGAAATACAACATACAAGCATGTCCCTTGTATACCTAACAATAAATATACAAATATATTCCATACAAAACTATATTAGCTTAATCAGTCTATGTATAAATTGTAATTCTCAAAATGAATTCAATTTCAAGGATCCAAACAGGCCCTTACCAGATTTGCTATTGAGGATCAGTTATCACTAGTTACAGGCAGGCCACACTATTCACCAGAGCATTGACATGAGGCATGGCCAATCCAAAAACTTCTTGTTGACGTCGAAAAGATCCGGATCAACGCACCGAGAGCACTAGATCGTGCGGGTCGCAATGGACCAGATTGGCGAGGTGGCCTTCGATCGGTTCGGAGAGAGATAGGTATCATGATTTCGCTGTGAAGGGCGGCTAGGTTTACGGGCAAATATGCAAAGTGGTAGACAACGCGCTTTCGTGGTGAAGAACGACTAGTTTACGAGCAAACTAGCAAAGGCCGTCGAATCTCTCGCCCGGGAGAGACCCCGTCTGGATGTGAGCATCGCCGAACGTGCCCTAGGTCGGCCGACAGGCCCTAGGACGTCATCTATGGCTGTGGAGACCGGTGGATGAACATCATAGAGGGTTTGAAAGAGGATTAGGGTTTGGAGAGATAAAAAGTAAATGAACAATTAGTAGAATCGATTGGGTTACTTTCTCAATCACCGTAGGCCTCTTTATATAGAGGTGGGGAGGTCATACCCCGTGGAGCCACATATTTCTTGATTAGGAAATAAATTAGCTCCGATTTGGTGTAAAAACTACTAAAAATAGACTTCGGGTATCAGACACTCCGGCACATTTCCAGAGACTCCGATGGGAAAAATCTTGCTTCCAGAGAGGGCTTACCGGACACTCCGGTACCGGATACTCCGGCATTTTGCAGGACACTCCGGTGGTGGCTCGGACGTTTTTTGTTAACTCCATAATTTTCTCGTCCGGTCTCCAAATTAGACGATCCATATATCCGTTTCGATCGTCTCGATGAGGACTACGTTATGGAATATTTAAATCATGGATTTGGCTTCATCTTCATGTGTTTTTAAGTACTTCTTTCCTTTTTTATGGAATTTAGTCAAACTCTTCGAAAATATCTTTCATGTATTGAAAAATATGTTGGAAAATATTTTTTGCGAAACAATCATTATCAGATGTATTCGGTCTACCAAACTGGAGCATCCGGTTCGGGAAACTAAAACTTTTGGTCTTCCCAAGATGCAAATTTTGGGTGTCAACACATGCCCCTTTTTTTTGGCAAAGCTAGCGTGCCAAAAATATTCTTATTACCCAAAATTGCTCAAGTATGATGATAAACAAGATACCGATTATCTAGAACCGATATAAAAAAAAACTAATCAAGTAGTCGAAATAATATTCTGTCAATTGTAGCAATGCGTTGGATCGTATTAACTAAATATTTCGGCTATTGAATTATTGAAGTTCAATCTATAGTCCGGCATTACATCGGATGGTCCGGTGCGCAAAACACTCGAACCTAAGAGGGTTTGCCGGATAGTCCGGCAAATCACCGGACACTTCGATGGCCGGACATTTTGGTCATGCACCGGACAGTCTGGTGTGCAAAGCACCTGAACTCGAAAGAGCTTGCCGGATACTCCGATCATCGAACATTCCGGTCCTGCACCGGACAGTCCGGTGTGCAATGCACCTGAACCCGAGAGGGCTTGTCGGATACTCCGGCATCGTACAAGATAATCTAGTCACCGGACATTTCGGTCCTTCATCGGATAGTCCGGTGTACAAAGCACCTGAACCCGAGAGGGCTTGCCGGACAGTCTGGTCACCGCGCCGGATATTCCGTTGGGCAAAATGCCCCAAACCCGAGAGGGCTTGCCGGACACTCCGGCATTATACTGGACACTCCGGTGACTGTAGATTCTGCCCAAAGTGATAACCAAATCATCCATTGGCCTTGTTTTCTCGCAAGATAATATTCATATTCTTGGCCGAATAGAACTAAGCATTTCACCACATATTTGACAAGTATGACAAATATTTTTATTATAGCATCTTCTTCCTTACATTTCACTTAGCGGCTTTGCCCCCCCCCCCTCGAGTGTCGAAGTTATTAGTAGCTCAACGATGGTCGGTTACAACTCATCGGCTATTGAAATCTCATGCTCTTCTACCCATGTCAAAACTATGTCGTTTTGCATTTAAGCACGCTCATTAAATTCTTCAATGTTTGGCAATAAAACTTAAAAGCTCATAAAATGATTATATGCCGAACTTTGAACTTCCTTTGAAATATTGATCTAGAATTACATAGGCAATGACTAAAAAGATTTTCCAAAACTTTGATTCGGCTCTATTCAAGTTTGAAACAAAAATAGCCAAATTATCACACCCTAAGTCAAAACTGAAACTCTCTGATTGCCAAACTGGGACTTCCAGTTCTTCAGGATTTCAGCATTGGCAATTTCGAGTATCGGTCATTTGACAATTGAAAATTAAGTTTCATCGGCATTGCAACCAGATACTCATCATGCCAAATACATAGCTACAATCACTATATGTCTAAATGCTTAACAACACCAAATTAATGATATAAGATTTAGCATCTAGGCATACATCAATGTAAGCACTATGATCCATCCTTCATATAATTTATATGACCGAAATAGACTCCAAGAAGTAATACAAATGTCATATATGTAGTTATTTCGGTCTTCATAACTAAAATTAATTTCAACAATTGTATGATCATTTGAACATAACTCTTCATAGCATGAGCAATATTTGTACTACCAAAGATTAAAATAAGACCAAGAAGGATGAGAGTAAACATATGAAGATCGCTCCAACTCATACGCCTTGGTGACATGGACAATGAATCAATATGAAAAAATGACCAATAATCTTGATGATCGGGCATATACCTTAATTGTTTCTTAGCACTTCTTTTCCCACTATCTTCTTTGCACCCATCACTTGATCACCATGATTGTCACGTTCTTGCAAATTCTCTTTGTGAATCCATACCATGCCTTTCTTTTTAAACTCTTCCGCACTAAGTTTTTGTAATTCCTTCATTTGCCAATTTGAGAAACTGAGTGGACCTCTCGGTTTTGTTTTTGCCTTAGGAATTGGTAATTCTAATTTGCTCTTGGACACTTCCAACTTCTTTAGTTCAGATTTGGCATCAAAAATATCAACACTTGGTTGATTCATCTTTTTGCCATTAATAGCTGAAGCTTTCAAAGCATGAATTGGCTTTCCTTCACTTAAATTCATATATGAACTTTTATGCTTACGGCCATCTTTTTTGACACGATAGACTTGTCGGACCACTTTTCTCGTCTCTTGATCTATTGACCAATTCTTCTTATCAAAACGGTTTCTCGTGTGTGGTTGTCTTCTTGTATTTATATTTTGCCTAGGACAGAATTGAGGTTGCATCTATGAACCACGCCACTCCTATTATGAATCAGAATGAAAACGTACAGTAGGAGATTCATATGGCATCGGCATAATCGGCGTGAAAGGAAGATATGGAGCCTCTGAAAAAACTTTCTTCCTTTGCCGATTCCAACCCTCATGTTTGTATTTTGGAGGCACTCTTGATGGCTTGGGGTACTTTGGCTTAGAAGCACTTCTCGCATCTTTTTCTCTTACGTATTTAGCCAAAAGCTTTCCAAATGTAAGCTTTAGCTTTCTACCTCATGTTCATAGAATTTACCTCCTTCAATTTTTTAAATTGATTCTTGGATTTTTGCTCATTTCATTGACTCTATGAAAATTGGAAGTTTCGATTTGGTAAACCGGACGTTTCGATTTTTTCAGCTTTGCTAGGTTTGGCTGATTTGAAGTTAATCGGTCATGAGCAAGCTTAAAAACCTTTTATTGCCTCAGTGTACGATGGATCTTCAACAACCTCTTAAAAATCGTTGCTTTTAACAGTATCATCATGAATCTCATCGGCAACTACATTCTTTTTGTCGGAGAGCTTTAAACTATTTTTACCAAGAATCAACTCGTTGTTTTTAGATGAATCAGCCCGCGATCGATTTGATAATCTTTTACTATCAAGACTAATTGAAGCCAACTGGTCATCCTTATGCGTTTCTCTAAAACTCAGTCGACCTCCATCAATGACCAATTGGACTTTCTGATGAAATATATTGCAATTCCTAGTGTTATGATCAAAAGAATTATGCCACTTGCAATATGCTTGTTTCCCTATATCTTGCAATGATGAAATGACTTTGTGATCTATGATCCTAATAAAATTATTTTCTAGCAAGCTATCAAATAGATCATCACACAAAGTTAAATCAAAAATGTACTTTGTTTTCTTTAGCCGATTTTTTTAGGAGATGGCTTTAAGGTTGAGCAAACGAATGGCTTAGATTTCTCATTTACCCATTCGGCTACGCATTTACTTGTGTTTTCATTTCCGAATGCTTTAGAATTTATTACCACACTAGCATCGGTTTTTGCAACATTGGTTAATCTTGATTTTGTTCTTTTAAAACCCGAATGGCCACAAGTAAACCATTTAGATAACAACTTGGGCAATGATGAAGTTGAGACTTTGAATGCTAAAATATTACTGTTATCGGTCTTTCTACACAATGCATGGACCGACACTATGTGAAGACTCTTTGTTGCAAACAAGTAAATTACCCTTCTCAATCGATCTCTTAGCATTATTTTCTATGGCAGCACTAATGCATGTATTAACTGAAAATTTATGATCTGATTGGAAATTAAGTAAAGTACTTGTAAAGCATACTTTATCAAATGTGTTGGAAAGACGTGGAAACTTGATATGAATTGAACTGTGGTATGGCAACGCCTTCATCTTACTTTTGTCTCTATCTCCATGCTCTCATTGATGCTCTTTGCTAACCGAACCTTGTTCGATTACGGGTTGGGGTCGATAAATAATAGAATAATCACTTGACAAACATATGACCTCTTTAGGAAAATTAAACATAACTACCTTTTTACATTTGATATTCTTATGTATAGCTGTGTTTGTTTTCTCGATCTCGCTTGTAACCGATAATTTATTAACAATCGGCTTTTTATTGGAACGACTCCTAATTCTTGCGAGAAACTCTACAAAATTTGCATCTAATTTCTTCTTTATACTCAAAAATGCATCTTGAGGGAACATAGGAGCTATCGTTGAATTTTCACCCATTCGTCCATGATCATTATTTGCACTTAAAACCAAATTAGTGAGTGAAGTATATGCAAGTGTGGCATGTGGAGGCATGTGGATGCTTGCTAAATTTTCATTAATTCGGCTACAATTTTTAGTAGCATGAGGAGCCGAATTATGACCATTAAGATTTGAGTATAGTGTTGAATTTGTAGGTGTAACCTACACTCCATTAACATGCGAGGCATCATATGGCACTTGAGAACAATTAGATGAAAGATATGAACTAGTAAGGCCATATGTGTCATGTATCGACACATTATATGAAGCTATCATAGTTGGTGCAATTGGTGCCGATGCATTGAAAGAAGAAACACCATATTGAGCATTCATGAAACTATTAGTATGTAGTGTTTCATAAAAGTTGGCCGAACTCATTAAGTTGGTATGACTTTGATGAATGTCCATCGGCATATGAGACAACTCAATTGCCGATGTATAACTATGTGCATACTGAGTGTTGCTAGTATCACTAAAACTTGGAGCAAATGCGTTATGAAACAAAAGTGATGCATGACTAGGATCCATACTTGAATAATGGTTAAATAGTGTACCACGCCATCATTACGTCTAGCAACATCAATATAGGAATGTGTAGCATTTACAAAACTATTAAGCATTGACATCTCATTTGCAAATTTTACCTCGGGTTGATCGTAGCGGTATGGATAACTTGCCATGTGTTTGCCTTTATTCGACTTGATCAAACCGCAACAACAAGGTAGTTTTGATTCATTCTTCTTTATTATTGGCTTCTCACGATTAAAACATGCAACAAAAATAAGAACAGCCGCAAATAGATGCAATCGGCCCAAAGAGGCCAGACGCGATGGTGATGACGAATCACAAAGATAAATCAATTAGAGAAAAGTGTATTGACACCGAAAAGATCTGGATCAACGCACCAAGAGCCCTAGGTCGTGTGGGTCGCAACGAACCGGATCGGCGAGGTCGTCTTCGATCAGTTCGGGTAGAGATAGATATCACGATTTCGCCGTGAAGGGCGGCTAGATTTACGAGCAAACCTGCAAAGTAGTAGACAACGTGTTTTCGTGGCAAAAAACAACTAGTTTACGAGCAAACTAGCAAAGGCCGTCGAATCTCCCGCCCGAGAGGAACCCCGTCTGGGTGTGAACATCGTCGGACGTGCCTTAGGTCGGCCGGCAGACCTAGGATGTCATCTATGGCCATGGAGACCGGTGGATAAACAGCACAGGAGAGAAGAGGATTGGTGTTTTGAGAGGTAAAAATTAAAGGGACAATTAAAAGAATCGATTGGGTTAACTTCTCAATCGGCCTTAGGCCTTTTTATATAGCGGTGAGGTGGTCTTACCCCGTGGAGCTACAGATCTCCTTGATTAGGAAACAAATTAGCTTTGATTTGGTGTAAAAACTACCAAAAACAGACTTCGAGTACCAGACACTCCGGCACGTTGTCGGATACTCCGGTGGACAAAATTCCGCGTCTAGAGAGGGGTTACCGGACACTCCGGTGGCGGCTCGGATATTTTTTGTTAACTCTGTAATTTCCTCGTCCGGTTTCCAAATTAAGCGATCTATATATCCGTTTCGATCGTCTCAGCGAGAGTTGCGTCATGAAATCTTCAAATCATGAATTTGGTTTCATCTTTATGTCTTTTTAAGAACTTTTCTTTTTTAGTGAACTTTAGCCAAACTCTTCGAAAATATCTTCCATGTACTGGAAAACATTTTGAAAAATAATTTTTGCGAAATAATCATTATCAGATGTATTCGATATTCTAAATTGGAGCATTCGGTTCAAAAAACCAGAACTTTCGGTGTCAACAATTCTAAATTGTTTTAGATGCAATTTTTAGGTGTCAACAATTCTATTCATTATTCACAACTCTGTAGCGAAACAAAGTGGCAAACTGGCAATATCAACCATTGATTGAGCCAAATCCCTCGTCAGCTCCTAGGAAAAGACGAAATGCCAATCGTTAAACACCAAAGCATTAGGTCATATCCACATGCGCCCGTGATGCGTGAAGGATTCCTGTCACCTTTTACTGTAAGCATCATGTGCGATCATTACGTTAATGGAAATCCTTGGCTATAAATACATGCAGAGATCGCAGCCTGAAGAACACACTATCAGCGATCACAAAGCTAAGTTCAACCAGTGATCAGCAATGGCGTCCAAGAGAGCTGTTGCTCTTGCTGTTCTCATGGTGCTATTTTCAGTAGGCATTGCAAAGGGCAGGCCGATGAGAAGCAACCTGGGCCTGGGCATCGGTGCTAGTGGCGGCCTGGGCATTGGGCTTGATCTCGGTCTTGGCCAGGGGTCAGGTTACAGTGCCTGGACCAGCCGAAATGGTGGTTCCTATAGTGCGTCTGGTCGTGGATCGGGTATGGGCTCTGGGTATGGTTACGGCTCCGGGTCTTCATATGGAGGGGGTAATGGGGGCTCAGCTTCTGGTTGTGGTTCAGGCACATCATCGTGTCCAGGATCAGGATCAAATTTGGGCTCAGGTTCAGTAGGAATTGGCACATCTATTAATGTTGGGGTTGGGGCGGGCTCGAACAGCGGTTCAAATGGTAATGGGCCAGACTGTAACACTGGCTCTGGCTCAAACTATGATTCTAGCACGAGCTCCAGCTCCGGCTCGGGCTCGAGTGGAGCGACATACAGATCACGAGTGCGTGGGGCTTCAAATGTTGGTGCTCGTTCCGGTGTAGGGATTGGTTTTGGTGGCGGGTCCAGTGTTGGGCCAAATGGTGGATGTTCGAGCTGTGGTTCTGGAGCCGGTGGTGGTGGTGCATATTCGGGATCCGTTGGTGGCTCTGGCTCATCATCAAACTCTGGCTCCGGTACTGGAATGGCCAGAGGCTCGGGCTCGTCACCTGGCTCTGGTGGAATGTCCTACGGCGCGTCAGGTTAAGCTTCATTACTAGTAATTAATCGCAAGTGATTATTGGGTGTGTAACTAGTTGTTCGTTCTCTCGTCGCTGATAGATGTTTTTTCGCCATTTTCTTTAGGATCAGGTTCATTTAGTAGAACAAGTAGCGGCTCAAATGCAAACTCTGGTTCCATGGCAAGTGCAAACTCGGATGCTAGTTCAAGCTCTGGTTCAATGAGTTCATCAGGTAGTGGATCAAACTCCATGTCCGGTTCGGCGTCAAGCTCAGGCTCTAACGCGGCATCCGGCTCCAGCACAGTTGCATCAAGCATTCTTATCAGAAAGCGTAGTAGTCAAATGAAATGAACTCGTTTTACTGTTTCATGCATGAAGAAAGGAGAAAATCGTCGTAGGCCTCCAGGCGCTGACACGGTTCTTTTCTCAGGATCTGTTGGTGCATCTGGAAGCGGCTCCAACTCCGGTGCCAGTGCAGGTTCAGGTTCCAGCGCCTCCTCATGGTCCGGCTCTGGTACCGGGTCCGGTAACGCGGTTCAGGCGGACACTGGGTCATCTGCTGCCGCTGGGTCGAGCTCGGATTCTAGCTCATTTTCCGGTGCCAATTCCGGCACGAACTCGAACTCCGGTGCATGGTCGAGCTCCAACTCTGGCGCCAGTTCCACTGCATTATCTGGACCAGACACTGGCGCCGCCTCGAATGCAGGTTCCAGCTCGAGTTCATGGTCCGGCTCCGGCTCCAACTCTGGCTCCTTCTCAGGAGCAGGGTCATCCAGCTGGTCTAGCTCATCGTCAGGCTCCACATCCGGTTCAGGGTTTGGGTTTGGTGGATTCGGTCAGGGTTTTGGTGCCCGTCCAGGTTTCGGCATGGGTGGTGGAGGTGGATTTGGAGCGGGCTACGGGTTCGGAGCTGCAGCCGGCGGTGGAAACGCTGGCTGGGGTAGGCACCACTAAGAATTACAGGCGCGTCACAGAGGGAGAAGACGCAAGATTCTTTTCTGCATGTGCTTCGTATTTGCTTAATTTCTTTCTCAACGCTGAGCTCTTTGCATAGCAATGAAGACGTGTAATAGGCCTACTGGCCACCTTCTGGGTCGTCAACAGTGTTTGTCATTTCTATCTAAAGTCTGATAATAAAAAGTTTAGTTATTTCGTGTAGGTGATCTCTAGCTGTATGCTTTGCATCTTACAGGCCGGTGCTTAGAACAATGTAACACTTGTCATGCCGTTCAGCTTAATTTGTGCTTTCCACGATAGTACTACCAAGCACTGCAAGCACTGCTTCATCAACGCCCCAGAGCGATCGTCCCCTCCAAATCTCATCCCGGCGAATCAACTTTTGGTCGATCTGCCGGAATGGTCAGCACCGAAAACCGCATTCAGTGCGTACCCCAACCCGGCAACTCCGTTCCTAAAGCGACTGAAAGCGCCTCGAGCCCCCAAGGCCAAAGCGAAAATGGACCCGCGACGGTTCGGCCGCCAGCGGCCGGTGGGCACCGCCTTCCCGATGCGGCGGCGCACGGTGTTGGATACAACAATTCTGCTGCTCCGTTTTTACTCCTTCGACAGTTCTCAAGACGACGAGACGGCACAACGGACTTCAGGTGGCGACGTGTGACAGGCGACGTGCGCAGTGTGGCCGTGGATGCCGAAGTCAAAAAAAAAGTGTACAGTGCTGTACGATAGAGTAGTTGGTAGTTGTAGAAAATTATTGCTGCATTTGCAGCGTGTGTATAAAACCCGGAGGCTTTCCTCTGATAAAAAAAAGCAAGAAAACAGGCAATTCACTCGGCCAGTTCGCGTGTGTTTGTCTCTGCTTTCTCGTTGCGCACTGTTCATCTTCAAGCTTCAGATGTCGGGAGTGAGTTTCAGAGGTCGGCTAGGTGTTGCTGTATGTGCAAGATCATTGAGGAACCGACAAGTGGCATCAGAGCCTACGTGGAGCACCAGCAGCGATGGCAGCCACGCCGGACACTTTTTCAGTGGGTTCACCGATGCGGATACCTGAGTGCTCTCCTGAGCGCCGTGGCCGCGCAGAGCGGCGCGGCAGAAGGGACCGCTCCGGGTCGCGCAAGGTCGTCGTCCACAAAACTGTGAGGAAGTTCGGCGGCGCCACCACCTACCCTACGCTTACACGCACGAACTATTCCGACTGGGCGGTGTTGACGAAGGTGACGCTCCAAGCGCGTGGCTTGTGGGTCGCCGTTGAGTCCGGGACCGACGACGACACGGAGGACAAGCTGGCGCTGGAGGCGATTCTCCACGCGGTGACGCCAGATCTCATCTCTATTTTGGGGAGAGCGAAGACAGCGGCGGAGGCGTGGAAGAAGCTCGCATCGATGCGCGTAGGCTCGGACAGAGCAAAGAAGGCAAAGGCGCAGCTGCTTCGGAAGGAGTACGAGAACATCACGTTTTGTGATGGCGTGTCCGTGGAGGATTTCTGCGACTCACCTCGCTGGTGGCGGAGCTAGCGGCACTCGGTGACGAGATCGCTGAGCAGCGGGTTATCGAGAAGTACCTGCAGGTTGTGCCGGCGAAGTACGAGTAGATTGCTCTCTCAATTGAGACTCTGCTCGACCTCTCGGAACTCACGCTGGAGGACGTGACCGGGAGGTTGAAGGCGGTCGAAGACTGCGCCGCGGCAGCAACACGACAAGTACCAGCAGCAGGTTGTTGCTGACGGTGGAAGAATAGAGGGCGCGCTGCAGAGAGCAGGCGGGCAGCCCGTCCACCTCTGGTTGGAGTGGGCGTGGTAGAGGCAACTCAAGAAGTGACAGACCCTCCCCATGAGCCAACGACGAGTGCCACAACTGTGGCAAGAAGGGGCACTGGGCATGTGATTGCCGTGCGCCCAAGCGCCGTGACCGCGGGAGTCAGGGGCGCGCCCGCCAGGGCCTGAGAGCAGAAGGAGAAGGCTCATCCGGCGGAAGAGGGAGAGCAAGATTCGTCTTTGCTGCTGTCGTAGCTTTGTGCTCTCGGGGACGTCCTAGAGGACGGAGAGCATCGGGAACTTGAGCTGGATGAGGTCTGGGCTCATGTTCACCTGGGAAGGGAGGAAGACGCCGTCGAGTATGTCTGATACCTCGATTCAAGGGCCAGCAGCCACATGACGGGCAACAAGGCGGTCTTCAGAGAGCTTGACTCCGCCATCTCGGAGTCGGTCAAGTTCGGGGACAGGTCAGTGGTGAAGATTGAGGGACAAGGCACGGTGGTGTTCAGGGGTCGGAGTGGCGAGCACCGCGCGTTGACCGGAGTCTACTTCATCCCACGTCTAAAGACCAACATTGTGAGCCTCGGCCAACTAGACGAGCGAGGGTGCCAGATATTGCTCGAAAACGGGGTCCTCCGCGTCAGAGACCGAGAGCGGTGGTTGCTGCTGAAGGTGAACCGCGGAAGGAACCATTTCTACACCACCAAGCTCCAGGTGACACAGCCGGTGTGCCTGGCGTTGAGGCTTGGCGACGATGCGTGGCTGTGGCATGGGCGGTTTGACCATATCAGTTTTGATGCGCTGGCAAGGCTAGGTCGGCACGATATGGTGCGAGGCCTTCCCACGATCGAGCATGTCGAGGAGCTATGCGACAGTTGCCTTGCCGGAAAGCAGCGGAGACAGTCGTTTCCATGCAAGGCGACGTACCGTGCCGAGGGTCTTCTGGACCTCGTGCATGTCGACATGTGTGGGCCAATCACCCCGCCGACACATGGGGGTCGGCGCTACTTCCTTCTACTGGTGGATGACTGCAGTCGGTACATGTGGATACGACTGCTCACCACCAAAGATGAGGCTTCCAAAGCCATCGTACAGTTTCAGATGCGGGTTGAGACCGAGACGGGTCAAAAACTGTGCGTGCTGAGGACAGACCGGGGTGGAGAGTTCACCTCGGTGGAGTTTAGTCGGTACTGCGTCGAGAAGGGCGTGGAGCGGCACCTCACGGCACCATACTCGCCACAGCAGAATGGTGTCGTGGAGAGGCGGAACCAGACCATCGTCGACATGGCCAGGAGCATGTTGAAAGCCAAGGATATGCCGGCGGTGTTCTGGGGTGAGGCGGTGAGTACGGCGGTGTTTATCCTCAACCGCTCGTCGACCAAAGCCGTAGCCGAGAAGACCCCCTTCGAGGCTTGGCACGGGAGAAAGCCAGACGTGTCCTTCCTCGGGACATTCAGATGCGTGGCGCACTTGAAGACGGTGAAGCCACACCTCGGCAAGCTGGAGGATAGGAGCACCAAGACGGTGTTCCTTGGCTACGAAGCCGAGAGTAAGACGTATCACCTATATGACCCTGTCGGGAAGAGGGTGCATATCTCCCGGGATGTCGTCTTCGACGAGGCGGCAAATTGAAACAAGTCGAGGACCAGTGTCGCAGAAGGAGAGGCAGGCTTACGGAGCTCCTTCTCCTTCGAGCGCTCCTTGGAGATAGAGGAGGCGGGCTCAGCTTCAGGGGGAGCTGAGCGCGGCGATGCCAGAGGTCGGCACGAACCAGGGTCGGCAGAGCCAAAGGGCTCGGACGGTCGGGGTCGACGCGATTCTGGATCAGCCGCATCGCGCGACTCAGAGTTGGCGGGGCAAGGCCCGGACTCCAAAAGTTGGCGCAGGAAGTGACCGACAGGTCGGCGTGACCAAGGGTCGAGGTCATCGAGTCGGGAGGACTCTGACTCCGACGGTCGGCGCGGCCAAAGGTCGGGCAGTCGACGCGAGCAAAGGTCGGACGGTCGGCGCGACTCGGCTGCGACTAAGGGTCGGCGCGATGCCAGGACTGGAGGTCGGCGGAGCCCTGGATCAACGAGTCAGAAGGACTCGGATTCGGCTGGGCAGAGCGGCTCCAGGTCCACAGGTCGGCGCGGCCAGAGGTCGAGCGGTCGGCGTAGCGGCAGTCGGCGCGACCAGAGGTCGGGC